>PVJH01022200.1:0-37136 GCA_004026705.1 Nesogale talazaci | reverse complement strand
TTGTGTCCGCTGTTCGCGAGGCCCCGCCCCAAGCCCCCCTTCCCTAATCTCTCAGGCCCCGCCTCTCAGCCTCACCCCCACCCAGACCGGCCCTGCGGACACGAGCCTCGATTTCCAGGCCGGGCTGACCACAAACCCTCCGGGATGGAAGCTGGCTGGCTTTTCCGCCGAGACTGAATTAAAAAAGGGGCCGTCGCCTCCGGACTGTGCTCCCGCCTGGGCGGTTCAGAGCCCTCAGGGGCCCCGAGCTGGTGGCCGACCCCTTCCGCTCCCGGCGGTCCGAGACCGGAAACGGAAGTGGGCCGCAGGGGCGGGCGGAGCTGGCGATGGGGCGGGGGCCGGCTCGGGTCCGCGGCCAGGTGGGGTCGGGCCCTCGGGAGGGCGAGGCGGGGCCGGGGAGGCGCGGTCTTGCGGCTTCCGCTCGCCGCCGAGCCGGCCCCGCGCCCGCCCTCGCCCACGCCCTCGGCTCCCTCCTCCCGCCGGGGCTGTGCACCTTCCGGACGCGCGCGGAGTCGCGGGACCCCAGCCCAGTCGCTCGCCTCCGCCAGCGGATCACCGGTGGGCTCCCCCTCCCCCCGGGGCGGGCCCTCCGTGGGGACGGCGGGGATCACTCGGGGCGCCCCGGGAGCTTGACAGACCTTGATCGTCGGCCTCCTCGCAGCTCCCGCCCGCCCCCCTGGTCTCCGGTGCGGACAGGGACACTGCAGCCGAGGACCCGCCCTCCCCTGCCGAGTGCAGCTGCGCCTTTTATGAGTACAGCCACACTTGGATGGGGAGATGTAGGGCGATCCGGTGAGAACGGAGGAAAGCTAGGTGTCAGATGGCTTGAGTGGCTTGTCAGTGTGTGTGTGTGTCGGGGGGGAGGGGGGAGAGTGTTTAAAAGCACTGCCAAGGGGTGGATTTGTGACACGCATTTTTTTGAGGACAGAGAATTTGAAGACCCTTAGCAGCTCGGGGTGGGGGCGGCAGAAAGATGGGGCTTTCTACTCCCAGAAGGAGTTAAGTCTTGGAAACCACCGGGGCAGGTCTGCCTTGCCCTGTGTGGTTCTTGTGAGTCACCGTAGACTTGACAGTGTATCAGGCCCCGTGTTGGACTGCTGACCACCAGGTCTGCCGTTCAACTCCCCACCCCCCCACTCAGTGGGACCAAGATGAGCCCTCTGTGCGAGAAAAGTAAGGTGACCCCCACCCCCATTTATACAATCCCATAAACTCTATGTAGGGTTTCTTTGAGTCAGAATAGATTCCAGGTTATGTTTTTTTTTTTTTAATTTTAGGTTGTTTTTAGTTTAGTTTACTGTAGTTTTAGTTTAGTTCCCCCACCTCCCACTGCTTTACTTTTCAGACCACTTTAATTTATGGCTTGTATTTTGAGGGCATTAGTACCTTTTACTGCGATGCGAGATGATCTTAAGCTGTTTCCTAATTGTGCATCTGGAGGCACAAGGAGAAGTTCAACTACTTAATTTTTATCAAATGGATGTTTCCCCTAGTCTAGAAAGACTCATAAATCTTCAAAAGGTAGGAGACTCCAGCACACAGCTGACATTAGCTTTGGTGTGGTAATACCAGAAATTGAAACTGGGTTGATCATCAGTAGAATATCTTTTGACTGCTTTCTTTTTTAGTCATGGAGTTAAAAGCTTACTTCTGTTGATATGAGGAAAGGCTTAATTCTGGAAGAAAATTAAGCTTCAGGTTTTTTTTTTTTTTTTTGTTTGGTGGGGGGTGGGTCATCACTGCCTCTGGTGCTCGTGGGCGCTTCCCAGTGCCGCTCTCAGGAGCTGCTGCTGGATATGAACTGCCACACTCAACCTTTTAAGCTACCGGAGCTCAGCCCAAGCTTCAGATTTTTAACTGGAAGAATAAACCATTTGTTTCCAGTAAGAGTCTTTGCTCCACTATGCTCCACTAGAATTGGTGTTGGTTCTTTTTTTTTAATCCCCCAATGATTTTATTGGGGGCTCTAACAGCTCTTAAAACATTCAAAACATCACTTGTATCAAGCACACCTGTACACATGCTGCCATCGTCAATCCCAAATATTCTGTACTTGAACCCTTGGTATAAACTCCTCCTTTCCCCTCCTTTTTTTTTTTTTTAATAAATCATTTTATTGGGGGCTCATACAACTCCCATCATGATCCATACATCAACTGTATGTAGGCCACATTTGCACACTTGTTCCCATCATCACTCTCAAAACATCCACCCTCCACTTAGACCCCCAGTACCAGCACCTCCTATTTCGCTTCCCTCCCCACTCCCTCTCCCCCATGAACCCTTAATAATTTACAAATTGTTATTACTTTTTCATATCATACACTGTCCAATGTATCCCTTCAGTCACTTCCCTGTTGTCCATACCCCAAAGAGGATGTTATATATAGATCCCTGAAGTTGGTTCCCCCTTTCTATTCCACATCCCTCCACCCTCCCAGTGTCATCACTCCCACCACTAGTCTTGAGGGGCCATCTATCCTAAATTCCCCATGTTTCCAACTCCAGTGTACACCCCCTGGTTTAGCTGGATTTGTCAGGTAGAATTGGGATCATGCTAGTGGGTGGGAGAAAGCATTTGAGAACCAGAGGAAAGTTGCATAATTCGCTATTACTACACTGTACCGTGACTGGCTCATCTCCTCCCTGCAACCCCTCTGTAAGAGGATGTCACTTCACTTATTGATGTTGGTGTTGGTTCTTAAAGACACCTGAACCTAGGGCTATGATTTTTTTGTTATTTGATAGGCACTGTAAATTTTTTTTTTCTTTTTTTTAGGCATCACTGCCCTCAGGTGGTGGGAGTAGGAGGCCCACCCTTTGCTCCTGGGAGCCGGAATTGAACCTCCATCCCAGTGGGCCGTAGTCCCGCGCACAATCACTACGCCACTGGGGCTCAGCCCTGTAAATTGTTTTTACATGTAATTTATGTCCCATATTTATGTTGAATGGGTCTGTGTGCATGTATGTCCATGTGCATCGGTGGGCTTCACACCCTGTGTGTGCTGTCAGGACCCTTCTGACTCTTCGTGACCTTATGTACAACCCAATTCAATACGACCTATTCCTGTGCCATCCTCCCAGTCTTTGTTAGGGGTCGAGTCTGTTGCTGTAGCCACTGGCCCAGTCCATTTTGAGGAAGTCCTTCCTCCTTTCCCCTTCCCTCTACTTTATCAAGCGTGATGTCCTTCTCCAGAGACTCGTCTGTCCATACAATACATCCAAAATATGTGAGACAAAGTCTTGACAGACTTGCCTCTAAGGAACATTCTGGCTATTTGTCTTCCAAGACACATTTGCTTGTTCTTTTGGCGGTCCATGGTACTTTCTATATTCTTCTCCATCGCCATGATTTAGACACAGTAATTCTTCTTTGGTCTTTCTTATCCATGATCTGCCCCTCACGGGAATATGTGACTTGGGTTAGCCATACTCCAATGTTCTTGGGGGCATTTATTGTTCGACGGTTTTTCATTAGGGTGTCCATCATGAGCCAGGAAACCATTTGACCAAAATAGATACTTGTCCTCTCTTCCGGGTCTATTGTAGCAGGGAAGACAGACTTTAAACCAGCGGTTCTCAATCTGTGGGTTGTGATCCCTTTGGGGGTCAAACGATCCTTTCACAGGTGTCGTCCAATTCATAGCAGTAGCAAAATTACAGTTATGAAGTAGCAACGAAAGTAATCTTACGCTTGGGGTCATCGCAACCTGAGGAACTGCATTAAAGGGTCATGGCGTTAGGAAGGTTGAGAACCATTGCCTGAAACAAATAATATCGAGTGTTGTGGACACTTTTAGTTGGAAATGTTGTCATCAAAACATGTAGTGACATGCATGGAATAATAAGGCAATTTCTATGTGGTATATGTTTGGTGAGGAAAACATTTTACAAGGGACAGATGTTTGAACCTAAAAGGTACATGCCCTGTATCTAAACACATGGTCTTTGGAGTATGAATTGGATGCAAGTGGGGAGGGTTGAGAGAACATTCCAGATGGCATTCGCTTTTTAGTGCTGCGATAACAGAAATACTGCAAGTGGATGGCTGTCACAAACACATTTGTTTTCTCCCCAGGTAGAAGGCTGGAAGTCAGAATGCAGGGCCAGGCTCTAGGGGAAGGTTCTCTTTGTTACCTCTAGGGGGAGCTCCTGCATCTTCAGTGCGATTTCCTTGTTTCTCGGATGATTTGTTTCTCTTTCACCATCTCTGATTGTTGAATCTCTTTTATATCTCAAGAGAGGACACGCCCTATACATCCCGCTTCTCACATGGCAAAGACAATGCAGTCCCAAATGGGATTATAGTCACAGGCACAGAGATGAGGAGTCCCAACACATTTTTTTTGGTAGACACACTTCAACTTCGAACAGATGCTGTACAAGGCTGGTGTGTTCTGAAGCCTAGCAAACTGGAAGAGCTAACAGGGGAGGAAACCAGGAACAGATGGAGTTTCTTAGGCTGTGGAGGAAGACCAGGTCTTAAAGGTCACAGTCACACTTGAACCTTGATCTCAGGCCACCAGGAGCCACAAAATCCATTTTAAGTAGAGAACTGGCATGATTACATTTACGATGAAAACAGACCAATACGAGCTGAGCCCCGGTGATGTAGTGGTTGTGCGCGGGACTGCGGCCCACTGGGACGGAGGTTCCATTCCAGCAGTGGGGCTGGGCCTCCTGCTCCCACCACCGGAGAGCAGTGATGCCCCCCCCCCCCAAAAAAAAAAAAAAGAAAACAGACCAACAGCTCCTGGGTGGAGGGTAGCATTTAGGACGGGCAAGAATGAATGCGGAGTCAATGTAAGACTGGCGAAACTCCTTATTCAGATGATGGTAGCTGAGGCCTGGTGACTGGCATTAGAAATATTTGAGATACGTGTGGGGTGTCGCGTTGAGAACATGTGGTGAGTGATGTTTTCTGTCCACAACACAATATAGACAAGGGTCAGCAAGTTATGACCTGTCGGCCAAATCCAGCTCAAAAAATAAAGTCACTTTCTCTAAGTCTTATTGGAACATGCTTCTTCCATATTGTCTGTGGCTGCTTTCACTTTCACAAAGCAGTTGCAACAGGTACCGTATGGCCCATAAATCCTGATAAGCTTCCTTTCTGGCCCTGATACGTTAAGCACTTTATTTATGTCAAACCCTGTGCTGGGCCTGGGAATGAAGTCCTGGAAAAATGGACATAGGTCTGGACGAGAGAGGAGAGACGTTAAAACCCCCTAGATAAATAGAAAATGACAGGTTGATGAGGATGGTAGAGAACTGTGGCAGGTCTTAGAGATGTGAGAAAATGTAAGAGGAGAAAGATACCTTTTGTTTTTAAGTGGGAGGAAGCAGTGGAAATGAGTAGGGGTTAAGATCTGAAAAAGAATCCTGGGAGTGGGCTGAGCCCCGGTGGCGTAGTGGTTGTACGCGGGACTGCGGCCCACTGGGTTGGAGGTTCAAATCCGGCAGCGAGGCTGGGCCTCCTACTCCCACCACCAGAGGGCAGTGATGCCCCAAAAACCCAAAAACAAAAAAAGAAAAAAAAAAAAAAGAATCCTGGGAGTGTAATGAGTTACCCATTGCTCCTTGAGAGAAAGCTGAGACTGGCCCTGTACAAGCAGCTTGGAAACCCTGTAGTGTCGCGGCTATGAACACAAGGTCAGCAGATGGAAACCATCGTCTGTTCCTCAGGAGAAAGACGAGACTTTCTGCTCCCTTAAAGAGTGACAGTCTCAGAAGCCCACAAGGACAGGGTTGTCCTGTCTTGTTGGGTGGCTCTCAGTTGGAACTGAGTCTACAACAGAGAGTTTTGAAATGCCCAGAGCAGTTTGTCTCTGTTCTGTAGGATGGATCTAGTGCATTGAGCTGATGGCAGTGGGTTTGGTTTTTGCTTAAAACCTGAAAAGCTCCGCAAACCTGAAAGGTGTGGTAGTTAAGTAGGCAACTGAAAGGTCAGTGGTTTGAACCCACTAGGCACTCCTGGGGAGAAAGGCGTGCCAGTTGGCTTCCAGGAAGATAGAGAACACATTGTTGCCGAGTTGGTTTTGACGCAGGAACCCTTTAGAACAGACTGCTACCTTATAGTGTTGATAAAGATTTATAGCCTTGGAAATCCGATGGGGCAGTTCTGTCCTATAATACTGCCGAGTCAGAATTGACTAAATAGTAATAGGCTTTCCTCTCTCAACCGAAACCAAAGTAAAGGTCAGGAAGGCACACACATGAAAATCTGCATGTCACCCATGGTCCAGCAGCCCAAGACACCGAGACTAAGAAGACAGGCTAGATACCTTTGGAAGAGAACCCCCAGGAGACAGGCTTGCCCACTATGTCATCATCAGTTTCTCCTGACCGCCAGGTTGACATGAAGAAGACTGACAATGACACACATATGTTCCATGTGGATGTCAAGGGACAGCGACATCAGATCGAACAGACCGTGAAGAAGCTTTGTGACACTGACATAGCCACGGTCGACACCTTGGCTAGGCCTGATAGGGAGAAGAAGGCATCTGACTCCCGAATATGAGGTTTTAGACCAGTGATTCTCAACCTGTGGGTTGCCGACCCCTTTGGGGGTCAAATGACCCTTTCATAGGTGTTGCTCGGTTCATAACAGTAGCAACATAACACTCATGAAGGAGCAGCAAAAATAATTTTATGGTTGGGGGGAGGTCACCACAGCATGAGGAACTATTGCGATATTAGGAAGGTTCAGAACTACTGCTTTAGACATTGCCAACAAAATTTGAATCATTTAAACTGAGTCCAGCTGGCTAATGCCACATATAAACTTTTTCAATACAAAGGAAAAACATGGCAATGGGATTTTACATTGGTCTGAAATAAGGGAGGCACGACTTTGATTCTTGGCCTGTGCACGTCATGTGCAACCACCACCCACCTGTCAGTGGGCGCTTGCTTGTTGCAATGATTTTGCACAGGTTTCAGCAGAACTTCCAGACTAAGATGGGCTAGGAAAAAAGACTTAGAGCCTCTGTTTCCAGATTCAGCCAATGAAAGCTCTGTGGAAGGGCTTGGTGGGGAAGGGAAAGGAAAAAAAAAAAAAAAAAGAAAGGAAGCTCTGTGGATCAGAGTGGTGCATTCTGTAACCGAGCATGGGAATGGTGCTGGACCATGCAGTGAGTTTTGTTTTACTGTGTATGCGCTCACCGGGAGTTAAGGACACACTCAGTGGTAGGTAACAGTGTAGATTTTTTTTGTGTGTGTGAGCATCACTACCCTGGTGAGAGTAGGTGGCCTAGCCTTGCTCCTGGAGAGCTACTGCTGGATTTGAACTGCCAACCCTGTGGGCCATAGTCCCGCACACAGCCCCTATGCCACTGGGGCTCAGCCTAGCAATATAGATTTTTAAGTGGTCTGCCTTTGCTTCCAGTGTTGCTTGGAAGCACGACTGTTTTAAGTGGTCTGCCTTTGCTTCCAGTGTTGCTTGGAAGCACGACTGTTTTACCATAGTTTCTCTTGTTTGACCCTTGTTTCTCTTTTGTTGCAGGAGCACACCTGCTGAGACCTCTCAGCCCTGGTGTGTCATCCTGAGTGTGTTGGGAGAATCAGAATAGTTGGAATAATGAGTTCCTCTGAACTGTCCCCTCTTTTCTGACCGTGTCCCCAACAGAAGGAAAAAGAGGAAGAGGTATATGGCGTTTCCTCAGGCCTTCCCCAGAGTATCTTCTAGAAGGGCCTGAAACGAGTAGGAATGATGCCTCGAAGGCAGATGTGAGGCTTTGTTTTGTTTTGTTTTTGGCATCACTGCCCTCTGGTGGTGGGAGTAGGAGGCCCAGCCTTTGCTGCCCTGGAGCCGCTGCTGGAATTGAACCTCCATCCTAGTGGGCTGCAATCCCGCGCACAACCACCGCACCACTGGGGCTCAGCCAGATGCGAGGCTTTGTATTTAATTCTGGAATCTGTACTCAGATAGGCTGCGACAGGGCTCCTCTACCAATAATCCCTAGGCATCTTTCGTGACATCTATTGAAAACCACACATTGCTGTATCCATTTAATTTCATGAGAAAAAAAATCATAGGACTGTCGGGCTTTATTCCCCCAAATAAATATTTTTTTTTGTATCATCGGATACTCAATTCATGATCATGCCTTGGTTGTCAGAAAAATACATTTTATAGTTTTGATTAATGACCAATACTAATTCCCCACATTTGGATTGACAAAAGCAGCCACTCTAAAGGGCTAGTTACTAAACTGCAGATGTTTCTATCATTGTGGAGACATCCTCATCCCCGCTCTCCTTTTCCACGTCTTCCTCAGAGGCGAGGCATGTGAGATCTCTTTAACGTATGCATGTTGTTAGAAGACGCCAGTTCCTGGAGAAGGACATCATGCTTGGTAAAGTAACGGGACAGTGAAAAAGAGGAAGGCCCTTAAGAAGGTGGATTGATACGGTGACTGCAACAATGGGCTCAAACAGGAACAGCGGCGAGGGTGGCACAGGACCAGGCAGGGTCTTATTCTGTTGTACATGAGGCCTCTATGGCCGCTTGATGGTACCTAACCCCAGCAGTACATCAACTTGTTGCTGAACTTGTATTTTGGATCAAATGCCCCCTGTCAAATATGTGTTAAAATCCCTGAAATCCACTGCCCTTGAGTCAATTTCGACTCATAATGACCATATATAGGGTTTCCTAGACTGTAAATCTTTATGGGAGCGTTCAGCTTCACCATTCTGCCAAAGTGCAGCGAGTGGGTTTGAACTACTGATCCAAAGATCAGCGGCTGAGCCCGGGGGCGTAGTGGTTGCGTGCGGGACTGCGGCCCACTGGGGTGGAGGTTCAAATCTTCAGCAAGGCTGGGCCTCCTACTCCCACCACCAGAAGGCAGTGATTCCCCCCCCACCCCCCCCAAAACAAAACAAAACAAAACAAAACAAAAAAAAGATCAACAGTCCAACACCTAACCCTTAGAGCCTCAAGGCTTATGTGTTAGAATACTATTCTCTCCCTGTGGGTACAGTGACTCCGTGTAAGTCCACCATCTTTTGTTACTTTCTGTATTGTACAATATTTCACCCAAAGAACCCTTCGGTCATGAAACCACAGGCCTGAATTTTATCTTCAGTTCTTTCAACTTGAGAAATGCTGGTCGCATTCTTCCCTTTTGATTTGTAACTCTAAGGCTTTGCACAGTTCATTATGATACTTTGTTTTCTCAAGCTTCCTTTTTTGAGATTGGTTGAAATCACGAAGTAACTGCTGAGCTAAAGCTGACCCGACTCCTTTTTTGTAATACTCTGTTCAGCTACTTTATGTCATTATTTCTCCTTCAGTTCACTTTCCAAAAATATAAAATACCTTCCATTGATTTGATATTGCCTCATGGTGGCCTTATAGCATAGGGTAGAACTGCCCCTTCAGGTTTCCAAGACTAAGTCTTTAAAAAAAAATCATTTTATTGGGGGCTCATACAACTCTCACACAATCCATCCATCCATCTATTAGGTCAAGCACATTTGTACATTTGTTACCCTCATCATTCTCAAAACATTTGCTTTTGACCTGAGCCCTTGCTCCTCATTTCCCCCTCTCTCCTCCACTCTTCCTCCCTCTCTCCTCCCTGGTAATTTATAAATCATTATTTTTCCATGCCCTACACTGACTGATGTCTCCCCTCACCCACTTTTCTGTTGACTATTCCTCAGGGAGTGGGTTATATGTAGATCCTTGTAATTGGTTCCCCCTTTCTACCCCACCTTCCCTCCACCCTCCTGGCATCACTACTCTTCCCACTGGTCCTGGAGGGTTCATCTGTCCTGAATTCCGCGTGTTTCCAGTTCCTGTCTGTACCAGTGTACATCCCCTGTTCTAGCTGGATTTGTAAGGTAGAATTGGGATCATAAGAGTGGAGGGCAGGAGGAGGAAGCCTTCAAGAACTAGAGGAAAGTTGTATATTTCACCATTGCTACCCAGCACCCTGACTGGCTCATCTCCCAGTGGCCCTTTTGTAAGGGGATGTCTAGTTGCCTACAGATGGACTTTGTGTTCTCACTCCGCACTCCCCCTCCTTCACAGTGATAGGCTTTTCAGTTGTTTGATGTCTGATCCCTGATCCCTTTGACCCCTCGTGGTCACACAGGCTGGTGTACTTCTTCCATGTGGGCTTTGTCGCTTCTGAGCCAGATGGCCGCTGTTTGCCTTCAAGCCTTTAAGACTAGGTGCTATACTTTTGACAGATGGGCAGTCGTTCCTAAGACTAGCTTTTTGTTGTTGAAAAGCAAGGCTGTCGATCTTTTATTGCTAAGTAGCTTGACGGTCCATGTCTGAAGATCACGAAGACTGTAGTACAGGTTAATCTGCAGGACGTTTGGAGTAAGGTCCCCTCCTGATTTCTTCTTGAGGGTCCTGCTTGGGCATCAATAATATTTGGTACTTGATTCTGACAAGTCACTAGCTTCATTTATTTCAGTTGCTAAGTAAGGAGATCCACCTTCATCAGGGTGGTTCTAAATCATCATTCTCCTGTGGGCTGTTCTAATTTTAGCCTTGCCAGAAGATGGGCCTAAATAAGACTAGCTTCTCGCCGGCTCATTTTCTGTTCAAATCCACCTCTATAGTACGATGAAAGGCCAGGATTTGAACTCTTCTTGGCAGTTCCTGTGATTACATGTTCCAGAGGTTTCCAGACATGACATTCATAGCGACCTGCAATCGCAAAGGCAACAACACCCAGTCCTACAGCTACCAATTTTCTTGCCAGTCCCTGGTCGAGGTCCGTGTCGGACCGCTGGGAGGAGGGCTGGGAGTACTTGGCAAAGCGGAGCCCCTTGCCGGCTGGGGCGACACCGCTGTGGGCAGTCATCAAGACTAAGTGTTTATAGGAGTAAAAAGCCTCATCTTTCTCCCAAATTGTCACTGGTGGTTTTGAACTTCGGATCTTGTGGTTAGCAGCCCAATGAGTAACCCCTTCACCACCACCACCTATTACCAGTCCCCTTTTATTAATGGACACTCGAGTCTCCTCGCCCCCTGACATGGGAGCTGAAGGGGCGATTGTTCCCATGGTCACATTCTTCCTATCTACCAGCAAACTGCCAGCTTTGCATACAAGACATTGCCTTCCAGTGGTGGTCTTCCCTGTCCACGATACTCCCAATGTGTCCATGGCCCCTGTCAGCTCGTTCTTGCCCTGCAAAGAATGTCTTATCTAATTCTTGTTTCCGCTCAATGCCTAAGGATCGCTGAGAAGTTCAAGTCAGGTGCAGCCCTTAGAGCAGTGGATCTCCACCTTCCTAACGCCATGACCCTTTCATGCATAAAATTATTTTTGTTGTTACTTCACAATGGTAATTTTGCTACTGTTAAGAATTGAGCGACCCCTGTAAATGGCTTGTTGGCCCCTCCCACAGGGGGTCTCAGCCCACAGGTTGAGAACCGCTGCCTTAGGGAAAGCAGTGCCATTGAAGGGAAATTCAAGTTAGTCTCTGAATGTAGCGCTTCCTTCTGGGAACTACTCAGCTGACCTCCCTCACTCCATTCCCTGAACTTTTCCTGCTGCCTGGAAGCTGGTCTGACTGTGCATCCCTGCACCTTCACTCCAGCTTTTTCTCCATGGGGCTTCCCTTGCTGCGGGCAGCCACTTTATCCCATCTCCTTTTGGAATTGAGAGTCTGTCACAGTAATCTGCTTATTCTAGTCGAACATTAGGTAAGTCTCATCAGGGTAAACAGGATGCTCCTTTTATCGAACATCCCCCAGAGCAGAGTCACTGTGCAAATGCAGTGAGGGTGTGTGGGTGAGAGCGGGACCCCATAACTATGACTAAACGGGACCTCTGTCACTCTGTCTAGCTTCCAAAGGTGCCAGTGCCGGTCCCAAGGCGGGCAGTGCCTGTGCTGGGCCTCTTCAACCCAGGGCTATCCAGTTCCGCTGGTGAGTGAGTGCTCTTGAATGTGGGTTGCTGTCTTCGTGCTCGGCATCAAACACACGCTCCCTTTCCATTTGTCCCAGCCGTGGGCATTGTGTGCATCACCAGATGATACACATAAAGAAATCTCTTGTTGCTTGTGTATCTAGGTACCTCTGTTTCCTGGTACTGCTATTACAGGTATACTACAAGTCGGTGGCTTTAAGAAACACACTTTCTCACAGTTCAGGAGGCTAGAAACCTGCATTCCGGGTGCTGGCTCTTGGGGAAGTCTCTCTGTCCCTTGAAGGGGAAGATCCTTGTCTGGCTTCTCTGGGGTTCGTAGGGCTCCATGCAGAGCTTCATGTGGCATCTTGCTGTTTCCTGGAAAGATTGCAGCAGTGGGAACCTGACTTTATTAGGATCACTTTAGGTTTTTAGCTCCAGGTTTTCATACATTTCATTTGAATACTTTGTCTTCTCGAGCTGCTCTTTGAAAATTCAAAAAAAAATTTTTTTTAATTAAAAAAAATTTTTTTTTAGGCATCACTGCCCTCAGGTGGTGGGGGTAGGAGGCCCAGCCTTTGCTCCTGTGGAGTTGGAATTGAACCTCCATCTCAGTGGGCCGCAGTCCCGTGCACAACCACTACGCCACTGGGGCTCAGCCCTTGATGTTTTCTTATAACTCATCTTTCTTTGTTGTGTTCAGTGCTTTAAATCAGTTCTCGTGGCGTTCTCTAAAGTCAGGTAGGGTACAGTAATGGTCATATTTTTCCTCTTGTGGGCTGTTTAAATTTCCTCAGTTTCAACCTGACTGTTTATGTGAACAAATGAGGGTTGTTCCCCAGTTGGCCTCTCACCTTATTTTGGCTGATGATGGTGACTTCTCCATGGTGTCTTCCCACAGATGTCGTCAGTTTTATTTCTGTGTGTTTTATTAGGTAGCATCCACCTGTATAGTTACTATATATGTTCTTGAAAAGACATCGGGCAGTGTAAGACATGAAAAAAATTTATAAATTATCAAGGGTTCGTGAAGGAGGGAGGGAGGGTTAGGGAGGGAGGATATAAAAAGAGGTGATACCAAGGGCTCAAGTAGAAAGAAAATGTTTTGAGAATGACGATGGCAACAAATACACAAATGTGCTCGATACAATGGATGGATGCATGGATTGTGATGAGTTGTTCGAGCCCCAATAAAATGATTAAAAAAAAAGTTGTTTGCAATGGAGATGTAGTATTACAAGAATTCTATCATGTAATCTAATGTCATTTCTATTACTAAGGCCAAAATTTCCAACTACTGACACTTCCTCTTTGTTTCCAACTTTCACAGGCCAGTTATCAGTAATTATCAATACTCTTGATTGCACATTTGATCAATTCCAGATGCAGATGTTGGTAGAACTAGTCATCACCTGATTTAGCGGTTTAGTGTTTTGAGTGGTTGGTACATACATTTGAGTGTTGTGTAGTTGTAGTAACTTTTATCCCTTGTAGACATAGATACTATCCTATTACAGACATCATTATACTTCAGAATAGATCTTGACATTGCTTTTGATGATGTACAGTGTGTTAGTCTGGGTAGATTAGAGAAACAAATTCATAAACACACATGTATATAGAGAAGAGCTTTATATACAAGAGCAGTTGAATATTGAGAAAACATCCCAGCTCAGTCCAGATCAAGTCCATAAGTTTGATATTAGCCCATATGTCTGATACCAACGTATAAAGTCCTCTTTAGACTCACAGAACACATGCAATGATGCTGAATGTACAAGATCACAGGTCAGTGGGTAGAAAGTCTTTGGACCCAGTGATATTGTAAACATCTCAGCAGATCCAATGGTGTTTTAGGCATCTCAGCCCTGGCAGGGTCTCCATGTAGCTACTCCTCAGGGATGTCTTGCAGGATGTGAGCAGAGAGAGATTGTCTCAAGATTCCAAGGAGGAAATACCAGAATTTCCCAGAATTCTCAGAAGAAGGCCATACTCACACAGAGGCCTCATTGGCTATGATCTGATTGACAGGCTAGACTCCACCTTTACATGTTTTATCCTTAAATTAATAATTATGTAACTACCACATACAAGGGTTAGGATTTGTACCATGTATTTTGGGAGGGGGGGAGACACAGTTCTAGGTATTAGCCACTGCAGCAGTGGGGAGCAAGGAGAAGGGGCAGGGGTGAGTACTAAGTGTAGCTATAAAACAAAGTTGATTTAAAAAAATTGTTGGTGTCTACAGGATTGCTAAAGGTGAGATTTCTGATCTGATCAGCTATATCCAGGGTTACCACTTCCTGAGATTGAGAACAGCTTGGTAAGAGCAGACTTTGGGAAGAAGTAGTAGTAAGCTTAATGGGAGTAAATTCTATCAAGTTTTCTCAGATGGACAAGTCGAGATATCTGTGCTGATAGTGGTATATTAATTTCCCAGAGCTGCTGAAACAAAGCATCTCAAGCAACTTAAAATGACAGAGGTTAAAACACAGAAACAAAACCCTCCAGAAATGAACCCTTTCAAAGTCCTTGAAGCCAGGATTTCAACATCGTAGTGTCAGTAGAATGAGTTACTTCTGGAAGTTCTGAGAGAATATTTATACCATACCTCTCTCCCAGCTTCTGGTGATCACTGACCATCCTAAGTTCCTGGACTGGCAGGCCTTTTACTCCACTCTGGCAATCTTGTCTATGTATTCCCCCATGTGTCTCTTCTCTTTTATAAAGATGTTAGTAATATTGGCTTTAGGTTCACTGTGCTGTCGAATGACCTCATGCTAACTGATCACACTTTCAAAGACCTTCTCTCCCAACAAGGCCACCTACACAAGTATGAGGAGTTATAAGCATGTCTTTTTTAGAGGACACATATCAGCCCATAACTGTTGGGCATACAGGTCTGGAGTCGAGAAGTGAGAGTCAGCCTGGGAATTCATGACCTTGTCAAGCTAGAGCTGAGAATTGATGCTTGAGGTTGTGTGAGGTTGCCCAACAGTGCTTACAGTAGAGGGAGAAGAGAGGGAGAGGTCTGCATGGCGAGGTTGCCAACATCTCATGATGCAGGACACCAACAAGGATGGCTTGGGATGTGGTCACTGACACCAAGGGAGGAGGGTGTCAAGAGGAGGTGTTGTATGTCCAGTCACATGAACTGGACTCCCCACAATGGAAGGGATCTCAGGTGGTTTTATTGAGGTGTTGACTTTCAGGAGGTAAGAAGCAAGTTGGTTGTGATGGGGTGGACACAGAGGAACAGAAAGACAGAATAGTAGTTAGAAGGAGACATGGTGTTAGGGCTCAACTATGTGCTTTAAATGCCAAGGAAAGCGGTCTGATCAAGAGGGAAAAGTGGAGGTAAGGAGGCCAAGATGATCAGAGTGTTGTTGATAAGCCTGTGGTAGGAGAGAGGGAGGATCCTCGATGCTAGTGGTTTGAAGCAGGAAGCAGGAGGGAAGGCCCCCCTCTCACACTGATCGCTAGGGGTGTAATGGTTAATGAATTCCCTGCTTGGGGTAAGAGAGTGGGTCCATACAGGCCTGCAGAGGAGGACAGAGGAAGGACTGAGCAGTCAGGTAGGACAAACTGTACCAGAAATAAATCGAAGAAAGGAGGTTGGGGAGCCTCAGGATCTTCAGAATCTGCTAGTGAGTTGAGACAGTGGTTCCTGCAATTTATAGTGGAGGAGTATGTGTGTGTGTGTGTCTATTGATTTGTGTGTACATGTTTTTTTTTTTCCCATCCGTAAATTTTGTTCTGGCTTTGGGTAAGATAGAGTATTTTAACCCTCTTGAAAAATGTGTGGGTGTGCATGTGTCTTTGTGTGTATATGTGACTGTGTGGGCATGTTATATGTGTACCTGTGTGCTTGTAGGTGAATACATGTGTGTATGCATATATATATACATATATATACTTCTGTGTGTATATATGTATTTATGTGTGTATGTCTGCATTCGTGTGTATCTTCGTATATGTTGTTTGTTTGCTGTTTGTATATGTGCGTATCTGTGTTTCGTGTGTGTGTGTGTTTGTATACATATATATGGTTGTTAGCAGGGCAGACTTCAGGCTATGTGTATGTGCATTGAACTAGGCTTGGGCTCTCACAGCCCCTCCCTTCTTCAGTTCTACCTGCTCAGGACCCAGCCTGGCTCCAGGAGGAGAGCAGAGAAGAAGTAGTGATGGCTACTGGGTTGCTGGCAACCTGCTCACAGGTAGGTAAGAAACCTTTTTTGTACCAAAAGGATATTGCTATGACCAGGGCTAGTGTTCAGGCTTCTGGGTGTTGGGCCTCTGGTAGGGGGAGTGGGGCAGACCTGAAAATGTTCCCACTCCTTCCTCCAGACCCGCCCCAGACTGTTGAGCACTGTGCTCTGCTGATTGTTGGGTGGGGAAGCAAAACTGTGATGGGAGCTGCTTGTGTTCCAAAGTCTTCCTGAGCACATACTTCTCTCACTTACCAAATATTTCTTCTGCTTTAGCATGCTCAGATCTGCTAGGTCCTAGAGCTAGAGGAGTACAACTGCAAGGGATTTGTGGCTAGTTGGAGATGGACAGGTTCTTTCATGAAGCAGCGGTCTTTGGAAGTCACAGCATTACTCAGGCAGTGACAAATAGATAGCAAAGAACTCTGGTTCTGGGCTGAGCCCTGGTGGTGTAGTGGTTGAGTGCAGAACTGTGGCCCACGGGCTTGGCAGTTCAAATCCAGCAGCAGCTCTCCAGGAGCAAGGCTTGGTAGCTCCCACAACCACCAGAGGGCAGTGATGCCCACCCCCCCCCCCCAAAAAAAAAAGCAAAAACAAAAACAAAAAAGAACTCTGGTTCTGAGCCAGGCCCAAGGGGTAGGTTCTGGAGCACCATAGAGCTCAGTCTGAGCATCCTCTGCATGGTGTCTCCCTTCTTCAGTATACTACTGCCTTTTGCAACTATTGGTGGTATTGATTTGTGATTGAACTGGAATGGGTGTGATGTTTTAGGAACCAGTAACTTTGGAGGAGGTGACTGTGGTGTTTACCCAAGAAGAATGGGTTTTTCTGGACTCCGTCCAGAGAAGCCTGTACAGAGAAGTGATGCTGGAGAACCTCAGGAACATGGCCGCAGTGGGTAAGACCGGCCCTGTGGCCCCATCTGTACACACACGAATTCTTGGAACTGTGTTAGTTTGGGAAATAGGGGAAAGAGACATATTTTGTACATCCTGCCCTTGCAGAGCTTACAAGTCTGTGGTTTCCCCATGGGAATGAAGATCCATCCATTCACTGATCACTTTCTTCAGAGTTAAATGCTTCCTGGCTTCCCAAGTATGTCCCTGAGGTTGGCGCTGAGTTTCTGGGATTGGAGAGCCTCGTTATCCTGTGGGACCCAGTGAGGGAGCTTTTTCAAGAATTTTGACTATATAATGGGCAAATTTTACAGAGTTTCTATGAGTTCAGGCATATTTATTTTGCAACAGTCATCCTCAGAACCCCTAGAAACTTTAGCCCTAGTTTTATACAAGGGCACAGACTTCTCACACAGATGCCTTCTCCCATGAGCAGGATACCAACTCTGCCAACCCAGTATATTTTCCTCTTGGGGGCAAAGAGAAGAACTGTGGATCACTGAGAAAAGACTCTTTCAAGAAATGTGTCCAGTTAAGCACCAGGCAGGTAAGAATTGTTTTAGAGAGATGATCTGGTTGATAGGGGGGGCCATTCCAATGAGAAAACTGTACTGTTAGGTGTGAGTTCCCTTAGAAAATTCTGATATCTTTTCTCTTCCATTAATAGGTAGACAGGTCTCTTCCTATTTCCTTTTATGTGTTTAATCAACTTCCATATATATATATATATATATATATATATAAAATATATTTGGCATCACTGCCCTCTGGTGGTGGGAGTAGGAGGCCCAGCCTTTGCTCCTGTGGAGCTGGACTTGAACCTCCATCCCAGTGGGCCGCAGTCCTGCGAACAACCACTATGCCACCGGGGCTCAGCCCTCTCCACTATATATTTTTGTTAATGTTCTCTCTCAGTTTGATTTTGTAATCTTTGTAGAATCCTGTAATGCATTTGAAATTTCTTTCCATAATTTGGATATTTGAAAACAATAGTGGCAAAACAAAACACCACACATGCATTGCTTACATTTTTTGGTTATCTAAATCCTACAGTTCCTTCTCGATGTTCCTAATTTTTTCATCATAATTTGTTTCAGAACCTCAGCTTCAAAGCCAAGAGTCAGTTCCTAACCAAGATATTTTTTTGGAGAACCCATATATTGGCACAAAAAGGGTAAGATTCATAGGAATTAATTTTGATTATATTGTTATAGGGGAAGATTGAGGTTTGCTGCAGAAAAGTAACACAAGAACCCTTAAAGCACGTGATGCTAACTCAATAGAACAGGGTTTCTTGGGAGCATGTCGGTGACTGTAAGTTTGAGGATTTGGGGATTGATCAAAGCGCAGACAGGACCATGAGAGGCAGTGGCACGCAGAATTTATAGTGGGTGACATTGGATAAAATTTCATGAGAGAGGAAATTCCTTCTAGCAAGGAACCTTCTAGACACAGTGGTGGGTGGAGACTTCACAGATCACCTAGAACGGGGTGAGAGTAAGAGAACTTCTGGTGGAGAGGAGCTTACGTGTCCAGTTTGATACCCCTTACTGTCACGCTGAGGAGTATCTGGGTCAGAAGGACCACAGCATTTTTTTGAGGTCTTTTATAGCAACAGTGGTAGTTTCATATATGGTTAGCAGATGTTGGGAGTAGTTTTTCAGGGTCTGCCAAGTGGGTAAGAAGCCCTGTGGTACATTGGCTAAGCACTGATGGCTCACTGAAAGGTTGGTGGTTTGAACTGACTAATTGCTCTTTGGGAGAAAGTTAGGGCATTTTGTTTCCATAAAATGTTACTACTTTGGAAATTCTGTGGGCCAGTTTAACTCTGTCTTCATGCCCTCTCTGAGTCAAAATTTAATGGAAGGCAATGGTTGTTTTTTAGTCATTTTTTGAATATGTAAAATTTCTTAGTTTGGCATCAGTGATTTCTGGGTAATAGTCTTAGCCTATTGTAAAGAAAAAGGGATTGTGGCCCCCTAATTAATATACAGGGACCCTCTCTGGTCCATTTACATAGTAGAACAGCATGAATTAGGGGGAAGTTCTAAATAGACTACATCAAGACTTGTGTATTCACAGAGCTTTTCCACGTCATCATTTTCATAAATGTTTCTCATGAATAGTTCACATGGGGGAGAATATACATGTAATAAAGCCTTTGTTCTTCACATTTTTTTTTTTTTAATCTACAGGAGCAACCTCAACCTGGACAAAAACTCTGTAAATGTAATGAATTTGAGAAACCCTTTAACAGATTCCAAATACCTTTTCAATGTCAGAGAATCTATACTGGAGATGACCCATATGAATATAAAGAAAACAGACAGTCTTTTTTCCAGAGCTCTCACCTGTTCATACCTGAAAAAACTTGTAGTGCAGATAAAACTTATGCATGTAACAAATGTGAGAAATTCTTCAGATATGGCTCTGACCTTACTAGACATGAAAAAACCCACACGTCAGAGAAGTTCTTTGAATGTGAAAAGTGCAAAAAATCTTTCAAGTATTCCTCAAATCTTCGACGACACTTGAGAGTTCATACCGGTGAGAAGCCCTTTGCATGTAATCAATGTGGGAAGGCCTTCACAAGGAATTTTAACCTGATTTTGCACCAGAGAAATCATACAGGAGAGAGACCATATGCATGTAAGGATTGTGGGAAAGCTTATAATCAACCTTCATCACTTAGGAGTCACCTGAGAACGCACACTGGGGAAAAACCCTTTGACTGTCGTCAGTGTGGGAAAGCCTTCCGGGAGCACTCATCGCTTAAGACACATCTGCGGACTCACACCCGAGAGAAGCCTTATGAATGCGGCCAATGTGGGAAGCCCTTTCGGACAAGCACTCATCTCAGTGTTCACAAGAGGATACACACTGGGGAGAAACTTTATGAGTGTGGTACTTGTGGTCACCTTTTGAGTCGTCTCTCAACGCTTAAGAGTCACATGCGGACTCACACAGGAGAGAAGCCCTATGCGTGCCAGGACTGTAGGTGAGCCTTCAGTGAGCTCTCATCCCTTAGGAAACACATGAGAACTCACACAGGCAAGAAATCCCACACATGCCAGGCATGTGGGCGGACCTTTGGCCAGTCTTCACACCTTACTGTGCATGTGAGAACCCACACTGCAGGGAAGCCTTATGCATGTAATCAGTGTGAGAAAGCTTTTCGGCATAATTCTTCACTTACTGTGCACAAAAGGACTCACGATGGGAGAGAAAACGTGAGGAATATTGGCCTTTCTTTAACAGTGTCACATCCATATGGTGAACCCTTTGCTAATTAAGTTCTTGTTTTAAAAAATGTAAATATCGGGCTGAGCCCCGGTGGCGTAGTGGTTGTGCGCGGGACTGCAGCCCACTGGGATGGAGGTTCAATTCCAGCAGTGGGGCTGGGCCTCCTACTCCCACCACCGGAGAGCAGTGATGCCCCCCACCCCCCAAAAAAAAAAAAAGTAAATATCTAGACTGTAAATATCCTTAAGTTATTTTAGCTACATCATGCTTTGAAACATTTATATTTTAGTTTAATCCTAAATGTCTTTTTTCCATAGTTCTTTGACTCATGAAGTGTTTGGAATTAGAATTTTGAATAATGAAATATATAATATGTATTTTAAAATAGTATATGTATATATCTCTTCCCCTACCCCTTGTCTTGTTGTAGCCTTCAAAGTCTGCTGCTTTTGGTGTGAAAATGATTTTTTCATAGCTTTTTAAAAAATAACCCTGGTGCCATGCAGTATTTTTGTCTTTATGAGATTGACTAACTTTACTGAGCATAATGTCTCCCAAACTCATCCATATCATGACTTTTTGATAGTTATATATATTTTTAGAGGTGCATAATATCCCATCATCTATATGTATCAGACTGTTCCTGACAGGCTGCCTTTTTGATTGTTTCCATCTGTTAGTTATTGAAGATAGCACTGCAATAAACATGGTATAACATACATCTGTTTGTATTTTGTTTTTTGGCATTTACCGGGTGGACAGATTGCAAGGTCATGTAGTATTTCTATTTGAATTTATTTAAGGGAGTGCTTTAGTCTTTTCTAAAATGGATGTCCAATTCCATAATCCCACCAACAGTGTTCCAATATCTCATATCCTTTCCATCATTTCATTACTATTACTTTTAAATTGCCACTAGAACTAGTTTAAAGTGGTGTCTCATTTTCCTCTAAATATGTAGCTAATTTAGTGTGAGCATTTCTTTATGTATTTGTTGGCCACCTGGATGTCATCTTTAGTAAATTGTCTATGTCCTCTGTCCATCTTTATTTGGGTTTTTAATAGGTGTTCTAGTTTTCTATAGATTTTTTATATTATCCCTTTATCTGGTGTGTCATTGCCAAAGATATCTTCCCCTGTCTGTTGGTTCTGTATAATTTTTTGATGATGTCTCTTGATGTACATAAACGTTATATTTTTAGGAGGTCTCAGTTGTCTACTGTGTCTTCTGTAGTGGGGACATTTTTCTTTTATGTTAGGGTGCATTTATGCTTTGTATTAGGGCCTTTAAATTTGCCCCTGTATTTTCAGTGGTCTTTGTAGTCTGAGGGTTTAAATCTTTAATCCATCTTTGTTGTTGTTGTTGTTTTGTTTGTTTGTTTTTTTGGGCATCACTGTTCTCTGGTGGTGGGAGTAGGAGGCCCAGCCCCCCACTGCTGGAATTGAACCTCCATCCCAGTGGGCCGCAGTCCCGCGCACAAGCACTACGCCACTGGGACTGAGCCCTCTCTAATCCATCTTGAGTTCATTTTTTTCCCTAAGCATCATTGCCCTGGTGGGAGTAGAAAGCCCCAGCTCCTGGAGAGCTGCTGCTGGATTTGAACCTGTGGGCCGCAGTCCCACACATAACCACTGCGCCACCGGGCTCAGCTGAGTTCATTTTGTATATGATGTGAGGAATGGGTCTTGTTTCATTTCTTTGCAGTATTTCCAGCATCATTTATTAAAAAGATGGTCTCTTCCCCATTTAATATATTTTAATCCCTATCAAAGACCAGGTGTTTGTAGGTGCTTGGTTTTATTTCTGGATCTTTGGTTCTCTGTCTATATGTCTCTCTTTGTGCTAATGCCAAGCATTTTTGATTATCATGGCTAGATAATAAGTCTGAAATCAGGGAATGAGAGGATCATGGATATATTTTTATTGAGTTACAACTAACATACAACGAAATGTAAAGCAATAGTGTACAACGTGTGTGTGTGTGTGTGTGTGTGTGTGTGTGTGTGTGTGTGTGTCTTGGGACTATCAAATCTTAGATATTTGTTCAACTTACTTTTCTTAGTATGACATATACTACTGGTTGCCTCCCAAATTGCCCCTTCTTCTTTACAAGAATGTATATGTTTTCTTTCGCTCAGTTTGGTAATGTGCACTATTAAAAATCCTTCCCTTCCCAGCCCTCCTTACAACCAAGAGAAACCATGTCCCTCAGTGCTAGTCAGTATGAGTTTGAGAAACCACTGGCTGTAACTCATGGGAATGCTGCAGGAAAAGAGTGGTTTTATATAGCTTGGTCCTTCACATCTTGTCTTTTGTAACAACAGGCACAATAACCAGAGATCGAGGAGCTATTTTGTGACCATGAAAGGATGAAAGCCACATGTTACTGACGGATCTGTGGCCTAAAGTCACAGATCCTGATTTCCCAGTACACCAGCCAGTCCTCAACTGTTTATGAGGTGTTCACAAAATTTGTGGAATAATGGAATTGCAAGATGATGGCATTTCCACATGAACTTTTTGAAACCCCATGTACTTCTGGTTGCCTTATTAATGTGGAAAAGTGAAAAAAAATACTTATTGGTAGATGACAACATTTGAGGGGCAGGGAGTAGGTAATAACAGCAAGGCTGGGGCAATGTTATTACAGCTACATTCTGTTCCTCATTGATTTACTTAGTATATTGTCAGTTTTTAAAAATGCTTCATATATGGTTGAAACCAAAGTATTTTTTCACTATGTCAAACTTAATATTCTATAGTCTGCAAGTTTATAATATTGGTCTGAGCTGAGCCCTGGTGGCACAGTGGTTGTGTGCGGGACTGCGGCTCACAGGATTGATGGTTCAAATCCAGCAGCAGCTCTCCAGGAGCAAGCCTGGGCTTCCTACTCCCACCAGGGCAGCAATGCATAATAAAAAAAAAATTGGTCTGTTGACATATCATGCACTGAATGAGGTATGTTATGCTCTTCTACCATGTTTATGAGTTGTTGAAGAATATTTTTTGTTTGTTTGTTTGTTTTTGGGCATCACAGCTCTCCAGTGGGGGGAGTAGGAGGCCCAGGCCCACTGCTGGAATTGAACCACTGTCTCAGTGGGCCGCAGTCCCACGCACAACCACTACGCCACCGGGGCTCAGTCCGTTGAAGAATATTTGTAATTATGTCAGTTTTAAAATTTACATATTTTGGAGCAATGCAATTAAATGGACATCTTGCTTTATATTTTCAGCAAATTGTTACTTTTATTCTTTCTCAGAAATTAACATTCAACCATTCATCATAATAAAATATTTATTTAGACCTTATTAATAATAGAGAGGATACCTCGTGGTATAGTGGTTGAAGTGTTCAACTGGTAAGTACAAAGTTGGCTGTTTGAATCCACTAACTTTTCTACAGGAGGAAGCTAGGGTACCTTGTTTCTGTGAAGATTTACATTTCAGGGGGGCAGTTTTACTCTGCCTTATAGTTTCACTGCGAGTAAGAATTAATTCAGTGACCGTGAGTTTTGTTTCTGGCTTATTCTAGATAGTTGTGTTTGAATTGTGGTGGTGGAAAAGAATATTACACATACTGTGGACTGCCATAAGAACTAACAGAATGGTCTTAGAAGATATACAACTAGAATGCTCCTTGAAAGTGAGAGTGGTGAGATTTATCTTGTTTATTTTGCACGGGCCATTAGGATAAAGTGACCAGACGTCCCTCTTTTTAACCATTTAACACTGTCCTGCAGCATTTTAAAATTAAAATAAATATATCACAGTACTATTTTTGCGTTCTATATACAGTTTTCTTGCTCCATAGAGATCAAATTTTTAATCAAGAACCGCTACCCGCCTCCCCTGGTCAATGGTGTCCTGCTTAAAATCTGGCCACTTTACATTAGGGAAGACTCATCACTAGAAAAGGCCGTTGTGTGTGGTTAAGTGGAGGATCAGCTGAAACAAGGAAAGCTCTCAAGAGATAGATGGAAACGATAGCCACAACAGTGGTCTGAAAACATACCAACTATCATGAAGACAGGGCAAGACTGGGCAGTGTTTTTGTCAGTCAATGAGAGTCACTCCGCCGTAGCTAACAGCATTACTAGTCCCTGTCCTAAGCTTTTAGTCCTCACAGTAAGTTGAAGTAGTTGTAGTACTACCCTCAATATAGAGATGGAGCTGAGACCTAACACGTTGAGGGGAGTTTCTCACGGTCACTCAGGCAGTAAATGTAGGGTCATGATTTGAAGCCAGTTGGTCTGGCCACAGGTCTCTGTTTTCCCCCCATCCCTCTCTCCCACCACCACCCACTCCATCCAGCCTCATCCCCTTGGGCTACTCCCCTTTCTTAACCTCGTCTCCCAGGGTTCTTTTTATTTGAAAATAAAATTGATATGGAATGTAAAAGGACATAGAGGAATTTTCATTTGCTCCTCATCTTTGTCAACGCGTGGTGTAATTAGCGTTTGTACATTAGTCCTGGTAGCGTTATGGGTTACAAGTTGAACTGTTAGTCTCAGGGTCAGTAGTTCAAAACTACCAGCTGCTCCTTGGGAGAAAACTGACATTTTCTACTCCCATAAAGATTTGTGACCTTGGGAAACCACAGGGACAATTTGCCTCCTCTACAGGGTTGGTTTGAGTTGGACTCAAGGGCATTTGAGATAGCCATTTAACCATCACCTGGATCAAGATATAAAATATTCTTTTTTATTTCAGGTTTTGACTTTCCCCTTCTCACCCAATAACCCTCGCCCAGAGGTAACCACTGTTTCAACTTCTATCAAATTGCTTTTTGTTTTCATAGAACTGAAACCACACAGTGTGGTTTCTTGTGCTTCTTTGTTTATTTTTTCCCTCAATTAATATAGGGTGATCGTTGTGTTTGTTGCATCTGTTGGTGGTTTATTTTTGTTGCTATGCAGTGTTTGGTTATCTGGAGATACCACAACTAAAATCATCTATTCTTTTGTTTATGGACAATTAGGTTCTGAACACATTTCGCTATTTTGGACAAAGCTGCTGTGGAAAGCTTCATTATGGACCCAAGTACTCATTTCTTTATTTATAAACCGAGGAGTAGAATTGCTGCATCTTTGGGCAGGTACATCTTTAGCTTTAGTAGATGGTGCTGAACCATTTTCCATAACGAACAACACAAGTAATACTTTTATAATCCATGATGGAAATTTTCATTTGCTTTTCATCTTTGTCAACACATGGTATTTTCAGCCAGTTTAATTTTTGCTGTAATAGTGTGGGTGTAGTTGAATTTACATTCTCCTGATGAGTAGTCATGGTATGGTAAATAGTTAAAAATTGCACTCGGTTGACTTAGAAAGCTGCTTGTTTGAATAATAGCCTTTAAGACCCCAAACATTTTTCCGAATGATAGCTGGGCACCATCTGCTCTATTCCCAGTACTTTGCAGTAGCACCCTTATCTTCAGGGATCATTTCATGAAGGTGAGTATTAAATGGGGCCATAATTTAAGAACTGATTGTTCTTAAGTTGAGTGCTTCTTTTTTTCTTAGAATATATGAATGTTTTTGGTTTATTATTGTATTTCTTCAGGCCAATCATATCTCCATTGATTCCTTAGCATACTTTTCAAGAGAAATCTAGGCTCAGTTTGTGCTTAGTAAACCCGTCTAAATATATATAAGTAGATATATATTTATAGAATTATAGAGTTATAGATCTATGGTTTTTTACACACACACACACACACACACACTTACTCAGTATAGTTGGAATGATGTCTTGTCCTGTGATAAAATAGAGGGTAGATCACCAAGCTTCCATTCAAAACACAAAACAAAACAATAGAACTTTGAGTAACTGTCGCTGTCCTGGTTTATTGAGTTCATGTCAGGCGGTGCTGAGCCAATCCACCAGCACACACAGCCACTTTCCACTGTCTCTGCGCGTGATCTCATGAGGGGCTCATCCACCTTCTGTGGGTCTGTGTTGCAGCCGCTCGGCTTTACCAAGCAGAATGTCTTTCTCCAGCGTCCGGCTTCTATGAATACATGAAGGGGCCCTGGTCGTGCAGTGGGTCACCCCCTGGGCTGCTAACGTCAAGGCTGTCAGTTCAACACCACCAGCTCTGGGACGGCTGTGATCTCAGCCGCCAGGTCCAAGCAGAGAGCGGGTGCCTCTTCTTAATGACTTTGTGCATCTTTCCATGTGCTTGATGAGCATCTGAATATACTCTTTGGCGAAATGATTGCTCAGGTCTTCTGCTTTGTCTTGGCTGCAGAGCATGACCTGGTGGCCACGAGAGACTAGCGTCCATCGTGAAAGCCAGCATTGCTCTGCCAAGTGCCTGTACACACATCTTATTTTTGGTGATGATCTTGGACCTTGGTTCAGCAGTTTAACACGATGAACAAAGTCTGCGGTGACTTATGGGGAAAATAGTGGCAAAATTAGCACTCCCCTAAATCAGTTTAACTAGGGAACAAGAAGTTGTCTTGACTTCCAAAGATGAAGATAAGCAGTTCATGAACTACAAGCAGGGGACATCTGGGGGAGCTTTCAGGAAGGTGAGTTATGACCCCAGCAAAAGACAATGAAAGCATCTGAGGACTATTTATCTAGTTTGAGAGTTTTTCTTTCTTTTGTTTGATTCCTGACTGCTTTTTACCACTATACTCACTACATCTATAAGGGAGAGAATAAAAGACATTTTCAATTCTCCATGGAGGGGCTGAGACCTGGTGGCATCGTGGTTGTGTGTGGGACTGTGGCCCACAGGGTTGGCGGTTCAAATCCAGCAGCAGATGTCCAGGAGCATGGCTGGGCTTCCTACTCCCACCAAGGCAGTGATGCTCCACTCCAAAAAAATTCTCAATAGAAAAAAAATCAATGAAATGGATGCACAGGGATAATAGAGATTTGTCTTAAGATCTTTGTCAGAAGACTACATAACTGAACTTTCTATAACTTGACTGTACTGGGAAATACATGATCATTTAGTCTACTTATTTCGTGTGGCACATGGAATGATTTGAAGGACCAATAGCTTTCAGTTGGTGAAATTTGTTTATGGTGTGGTTTGCCATTTAGAAACTTTGAGATTTGGGGGCTGAGCCCTGGTGGCGTAGTGGTTGTGTGCAGGACTGCGCCCACAGGGTTGATGGTTCAAATCCAGCAGCAGCTCTCCAGGAGCAAGGCTGGTCTTCCTACTCCCATCTGGGCAGTGATGACAACTCCACCCCCCCAAAAAAACAAAACAAAACAAAACAACTTTCCCTTTTCAGGTTATAAGTCTTGGAATCACATATATTTCTTTTTATCATAATTTTGTTTGAAAATTTAGACTTTCAGTTCATCATCAAGGCTTCATGGCTGTATGGAGTTTGTCTTTCAGAGAAACAGAAATGTGAAGTGGGATACACACCTGAGATTTCTGTAGACTGTTCTTTTGAGATGAAACCCAGTGCACATTAATAGTCTCCATCTAAAAACCTTCTGCATCTTGATATAAGACTATCAATCTTGGGCAGAGTTCAACCTTTTGATTGCAACCTGATGACACCGCACTGGTGTCATAAGCCTCTCGTATAAAAAAAGACTGAATAGAATAGATGCCTCTCTGACCCATCTTGCATCTGATTCCTTGACCTCCTCTTGTATTACTTGCCGATCCCAGTGGATTACTGTGGTGGTTTCATTTGGCCAACTTTGGACTTCTGTATCTACCAGTATGTGTGTGTCTTCTGCTTCCTCTTGTTTCCTGCTCATCAGCTTCCATGAGTCAGGAGAACCAGACTGAACTTACCTATCTCTGCAACTGTGTAAACCATTTTTTGACATAAATCTCATTCTCTGTTCAACACAGTTACCCTTGTCGTGTCATGGTTGAGTTGGACTGCTAGCCAAAAGGTCAGCAGGTAAAACCATCACCTGTTCTGAGGGAGGAAGATGAGACTTTCTCTTGTTATAAAGAATTGCAGTTTGGAAACCTGTGGGAGCAGTTCTAAGGTTGCCATGAATCAGAAGCACCTTGATGACAGTGAGTGTTATTATATACGCAGTGTATATAAGCATCAATGATTTTGCTTCTCTGGAGAACCAACACAGCATGCGAAGTGGTCTATACTTCAGTTGCCCAATGCCAGAGACACAATTTATAAGAATATTTTGGCCTATAAATCAACTTCGATGTAAGTATCATTTTATTTTATCTTGGAAGCTTGGTGGGGCCAGGGCTATGAAAACTGACAAGTATTCAGTCTTTGAATGAATGAAACTGAAATCTATAGAAATAGCAAAGAGATGAAGGACTTCAGATGAAGGACTTCTAGTCCTCTCGGATATTTGTGTTAAGAAACCCTTGAGGCTGTATCTTCTACTTAATGAGTTTCAGCAGCTCGAAGAGTGTTTTAGAGGTTAGAGGAAGCTAGAGAATCCAGCTTAACCCAAAATGTATTGGTTATACCAAAATACCACCTGTAGGTGGGTTGACCAAACAAATTTATTTGCTCGCAGTTTTGGAGACCAGAACTCTAAATTTCAGGCATCGGTTGCAAGGGAAGGTTTTATCTTCTGGGGTCTCTTGAGGAAGCTCCTTGCCTCTTCTTGAGCATCTGCGTCTGCATCTTCATCTCTCTTCTCCTGTCTTTTCGTGCTTTTTGTATCTTACTGTCTTTTTTTTGTTAAATGATTTTATTGGGGGCTCTTACAGCTACTACAACATCATTTGTATCAAGCACATTTGCACACATGTTTCTACATACATTTCCCAATATTTTCCACTTGAGCCCTTGGTACAAGCTCCTCTTTAAAAACAAAACAAGGGCTGAGTCCCGGTGGCGTAATGGTTGTGTGCAGAACTGCGGCCCACTGGGATGGAGGTTCAATTCCAGCAGTGGGGCTGGGCCTCCTACTCCCACCGCTGGAGAGCAGTGATGCCCCCCACAAAAACAAAACAAAAAAACCCCCAAAAACAAAACAAAAAAAAACCAAAGCAGAACAAAAAAACAGCCTTTTCTTTCCCTCCCCCCCCCACTTTTTTTTTAAATGAATCATTTTATTGGGGGCCCATACAACTCCCATCATAATCCCTAACAACATCAGTTGTATGCAGGCCACTTTTACACACCCATTGCCATCATCACTCTCAAAACATTCTCCCTCCTACCAGGCCCCCATTATCAGCTCCCTATATTACCCGTCCTCCCCCCCTTCCCCTTGAACCCTTAGTAATTTACAGATTATTTTTTTCATCCTGTACACTGTACAATGTGTCCCAGCAATCACTTTCCTGTTGTCCATGTCCCAGAGATGAGGCTACGTGTAGATCCCTGAAGTTGGTTCTCCCTTTCTATTCCTCCATCCCTCTACCCTCCTGGTATTACCACTCCTATTATTAGTCTTGATGGATCATGTATCCTAAGTTTCCCATGTTTCCAACTTCACTGTACATCTCCTGGTCTAGCTGGATTTATATGGTAGAATTGAGGTCATGATAGTGGGTGGTAGGCAGCATGGGAACTAGAGGAAGGTTGCATATTTCATAGCTCCTACCCTGTATCTTAACTGGCTCGTCTCCTCCTTGTAACCCCTTTGCAAAAGGATGTCACCTCACCTATTGATGGGCTTTGGGTCCCCAATTTGTACTTACTGTCTTTTGTAGCTCAAAAGAGATCGACACTAATTCGGCTCATTTACATAAAAAGTCAACGCATTCCCAAATGTTGTTATAACTATTGGCATAGACATTAGAATTTTTTTCTTTTGGTGGCATCACTGCCCTGGTGGGAATAGGAAGCCCAGCCTTGCTCCTGGAGAGCTGCTGCTGGATTTGAACCTCCAACCCTGTGGGCCGCAGACCTGCACACAACCACTGCACCAGCAGGTCTCAGCCAACATTAGAATTTGTAATGCATTGTTGTAGGAGACACAATTTTATCCATAAGCCAAGTAAGCAAGAAATTGAGCTTTAGCTTTCCCTCTATTTGCTAAGAGTTTGCTGAGCATAGTAAAGGGGACAGGAAAGGCTATATTTGTAGGAGTTGAGTGTTGGATACATACTCTAGGACTACCTATATACTTTTTATAATACAATTCTTGAAAAAAACAAAAAAAAACCTTTTATTTCTCACTTCATATCTCAAAGAATGGTGTTTCCAACTTTCCATGGAACAAGAGTTGCAGTTCTGAATAGCTTTCTAATTAACCTGAAAGATAAGTTTTAGCAATGATATACGACTGTATAAAAATGAAATTTAAGAAATCTTTAATTACATATTTCCCTTGGCAGCTTAATTTGTTAGGGTAAGATCAAGAGGCTATATCCAATTGTATTTTGCTAGACTATAGTCTTTCTTAGAAGGCTCACCTCCCCAACATTGTCTAATCTTCAAACTACAGACGATAAGAACAATGATACTTGGAATGAAATTGATCAGTTCAAAATATATGTGAATACCCTGACACTTCTGATTCACAGCTTGCCCAACCTTGTTTTATGTATCAAAAATCCCATACTATTGAGTCAATGTCAACTCTCGTGTTACAGAACAGAACGGTTCCCCGGGGTTTTCTTGGCGCTACATTTTTACAGAAGCAGATTGCTAGGCCTTTCTTCTGTGGTATAGCTGGCCATTTTGGACCCCGACCTCTTGATAGTAGGTGAGTGTCAGTCATTGGTGGTCTTCAAGGAACATTTCTTTCTGTAGGAGCCATAAAAGAGTGCAGGTGAGAAATTAATGAAAGGTTACAAATGACATTTATTGCGAATCGCTTAAGATGTGAAGGACTGAGTTATTATTTTTCCCATTTTCTTTTCACTCCAGGGTGAGCTATTTATTCCTAAATCTATCGAGAGCTTAGTGTCATGTCAGTGCTTGAGACAGGCAGCTTCACATGCCTGTCTCTCTTTTGTAGAGATAAATATTGGGCTTCAGGAAATTCCTCAGAGCTGACTGTGATACAAACGTTTTGTTTTTCATAAACATTTCAGGAGGCCCCAAAAGAGATGCCTTGAAGAAAAGGAAGGTACCTCCCCTCCCCCATCTTTAAGTATCAGAGACACTAAGTTTTAGACCATGTAGGATAAGATTAAACAGTAGATCTATTTGGTCCTCTGTAAGAAAGATAACAGAAGTACCAGAGCTGATCACTTGAATTTTATGTTTTTATTGACTATATTTGATGCCATCATTCTATTTCTATACATAGAAACTGTTCCTTTTTCTCAATGTTTATTTTATCTCTGTGTGAAGTGTTGTGGGGTATGCAGCAGATTTTGGTAGTGTTATGCTCGGGAAGCCAAACTATTATGATAGGTGTGGTAAACAGAATAGTGGTCTATCCATGATATCTATGTTCTAACTCCTTCTAATCTTTGAATGATGTATGTAAGGACATGAAGAAACTTTGCAGATTGATTAAATTGAGTAGTTTGAGGTGGAAAAACTATGCATTGCATTATTCAGGTGGCCTAATGCCGTCCCAGGGTTCTTGTACAATATATAGAGAGGCAGATAAGTAAGAGAATGGGGAGGAGGTAGGATAATAGAAGAAAAGATTGAAAGGGTGTGTTAGAAGAATATAGAAGGGATAAGGATGGAATTTTTCAGGAGGAAGAAGTGGTTAATAATATTTGAAGTTTATACAATATTTAAGGCCACAAAAATTATTGTAGGCCTAAGAAAGATTATTTTGGTGAAATGATAGGGAAAAGAGGTCATATTTGCATGGCTAAGGGAATTACTGGAAGACAGGTAAATGGAGACTGAGAAAAGCCAACTCTTGACTGGTACCTAGAAGAGGATGTAATACCAATTAATACTTGTTGGCCAGATGGAAAATAATCAAGCATAAACAAGGAGATAGGATGGGATATTTTATGTTCAATTGGCTGAGCCAGTATTCTTACAACTGATTTGTTGGTCACAGGCACTCCCACTCTATGATGTGACCTCTATATTATGATGTGACCAGCATGATACAGTCAGCTCCTTGAGTGGGAGTGCCTGTGACCAACAAATCAGTTGTAAGAAGAGTAGGGTGAGATGTAAAATCCTTATTCAGGTCACAGGTCTGATGCAATCAATTGAAAGAAAGATTGTTTTCTGGAGGATGTGGCCTGATTCCGGTATAAGTAGATGCTGTGGAAAAGCTTGCTTGCTTTTTGCTGGGTCTGGAATCGGCATCTGGTTGATTGACCTGTTCTTTGGACTCCAGCCAATGCTCTGCCATATTGCCTACTGATCCTGGGAGTTTTAGCAGACTGCCCTCCTAACTGCCGTCCTTGAAGTCATTTGTCTATCCAGCCAGAAGTTCATCATTTTTATCAGCTCTTAGAGCCTAACATCTTCCATATAGACTTGGAATCTACCTGGATTTTCACTTTATTGCGTTTTCAACTATGTGAGTCATTTTCTTGGTTAAAAATTTCTCTATGTTTACATATGTAAAGTTTTGCTTCTGAAGAGCTTAGAGTATAAATATCTATAGTATAAAAGCAGAGTATAAATATCTATATGAGAATGAATGTATGAATCATTATACAAGGACATTTAAAAGGCATGAAATATGACATTCACCTGTAGGTGGAAACATTGCTTTAGGTAGAAGGAGGACATTGTACCTGTAGTTCTAATGTAAGGTGACCAGATTTTAACATTGGTAAAGCAGAAGGACACAATTGACTGGGGGGTGGGTGGGGGTGGGTAGAGGGGGTATATTCCCTTCCTGTTCTCCCGCCGTTTCCTAGCTTGTCATGCATTCTTTCTAAAAATCGGGACTTTTAAAAAATGCTGTGGGATGTGGGAAAAATTGTCTAGAATCGGGACTGTCCTGCCAAAAGCAGGATGTCTGGTCACTTTAATTGGCCTATTGTACTGTGGACTGTGAAAAGGATGAATACTGATGTTTGGTATAATTGAGAGCATGAAGTTCTCATTGACAAGAAACATGGAGAAGGCTAGCCTGACAATGTACGTGGTGAGCTCCTTCAAATGAGAAGGATGGCTCAGATGGGCTTAGATGTTGCAGAATGGAGAGGTCCTGAACAAGTCATATAAATTCAGCTAGTTTTACTTTCTTCTTGTCAGATGGGGTCGTAATCATGTAGTAGGAAAGACTGAAGAAGAGGTGGAAAAGCATACCCTCTATACTTGTGTATAAGGCAAGTTTTTCAGTTTTTCAGGTTATTGGTAATGACTGCCATGGGTTATCCCCTGCTGTTGCATTTTTTCCTTCCTGCTTTGCATTGGGTAGAGGAAGGTGTTGAACATATCAGGCAGACTTGTTGAGGATCTCTAAATTCCCAGTTAACACTTATTTGTACTTACTTCATAAATAGGTACACCATACTCATTTTTGGGGGCCTTTTCTGGAGCATATGTATGTGTATGTGATGGTGCCCAGTGACTAGAAAGAGAAATATTGTGGAGGAAAAGCAGAGATTAATATGACTCTGGGGCCATTGAGCATTAGTGCTTCACTCCACTGATTGCTGTGTGCTTAGTTCACCAGAACCTCTGAAATTAAGGATTTTCTCCTACAAACAGAACTGAGCAATCCATGGTACTGTCCATGCATGGCCGTAGTAGGTGTTGGCTATGTATGTTGTGCAAGAGTTAAGAGAAATACCGTTCTCTAAGGAGTAAGAACAATGAAAATCTCTCTCTCTCTCTCTGTGTGTGTGTGTGTATATATATATATATATATATATATATATATATATAATATTTTTTGGACCATAAGATGCACTTCTCCCTCCCCCCCAAAGTGGAGGAAAAATGAGGGTGCATCTTATGATCTGAATGTGTGGTACCCCAGAACATTTTGGTATACTGGTACTATTTGGTTCAGAATATTTTTTCTTGTTTTCATGCTCTAAAAACTGGGTGTGTCTCATGGTCTGAAAAATAATATATACATACGCACACACACACACATATATTCCCCAAAGCATTATTTTTAAAGGACACCTTTGTTAATGAACAAAACTCTCTCAGCAAGTTAAGAAATAAACCTAGTATGAACCATCCTAGGACATCACCTGCTGCAGATCCAGCTTACCCAATGTAGTTGGTATTTACTGCTTAAGTAGGTCCGTTAATGAGGAGTTCTGGGGAAGAGAAGTGTATAGTCTTATCATCACTGGGTTAGAGGTACCAGATATGATCCTGCCAGAGAGGGTGCATGTCTTAGACTCTAAATATCCTGATCCTTTTGAAGCATTCCCTGTATTGCTTCCAGAACTGCAGAGGCAAAGATGGTTTAGGGCTATCTCACTGAGATGGAAGAGAGAAGACTAATCCCAGATAGGAGGGGGGCAGTGTACCCGCTGATTGAGGAAGCAGCACACCAGAAAGATACAGGCACCTTGCTGATTGTTGATGACGGTGAAGAGGTAGGCCATGATCTGGGCAGCTGAGTCCACTTGTAGAATGCCGAGACACCAGGTGCAGAAGAGAGAAGATATCTAGAATGTATTCAAATGCCAAAATCAAGGTCATTCTCATCTCTACCCTGTGTCCACAATCCACCAGCACCCTCTCTTTCTGAGTAATGAGTTCTTAACGAGGGAGTTGTGATCATTCTTGGTCTTCACCGCCAGTGATTCCCCCAAAGGAGAAGCCCCCCTGTTTCCAGGACACCCTTTGCCTTGGACCGAGGAGGGCAGTGCCACTTCATCATGTGGGTCTCAAAAGACTTATAATGCTGCATGAAGATCTTGAAATCATTTAACTGGAGACTTGGCTCTGAGCTACGGTCCAGGACTGAAAAAGAACGAAGGTAGGATTTCTGTTTTCACAGAGTCCTGGCCAAAACCTTATCCAACCAAACAGTGGTATGTCATACTTGAGAAGGATCATCTTATGAACCTAGAGGAAAGATGGTTCATTTTACAAACGAGGTGTCTAGAACAAAGCAAAAGGAGTTTCTAATGTCCTAGAGGATTTGATCTAGGATAGGGTTTTCCACTGGGTGGGACAAGCTGTTTGCGCTTGACCAGCAACTGAAAGATGGTGGTGTGAGGACCCCCAAAACCCCCTGGAAGGAAAGCGTGGCAGTCTACTCTGAGAAGCTTGTTGTGTGCCAGTGTGTGCTCCCAATTTACAGGGACTCAAACCTTGGAAGTTTTAGTAGCATAGCTCTAGCCTGTACCCACATGGACTCTCTCGGAGTCAGAATCTATTGATAGCAATCAGTTTGGTTTTGTTTGGTTTTAGTATTTTTCCAGCTAGAGCAGCGGAGAGTCTGAATTGAGAGGGAGGTAGGGAAATGCATGCTGGGTGGTGGTGGTTCTAAGTGCTTCATGAATAAATAACTGTGCTTTGAATCAGGTCATCGGTCAGCTGACCTAGAGACTAAAATGTGTTTGTTCACCCATGCCAATTCTTATTCAATTCCTTGTTGCTGGGCGAGTCACAGAGCTGGACTACAGGTGGACATAACATTTAGGGTGGAATGCGGGGGTAGAACACCGACTGATTTGGTTGCCAAAGAAGGAGTCTTTTGCAGCTGCTTGCTCTGAGAAGGACCTGAGGAGCTCAGGAGGCACCTGACTTGGCACTGTGGGCCACACACATTTGGACAGTTTTCTGCCTCCTTCTCCATCTTACCTGGCATTCTGGAGAGTAGACACGTCATGCTTGAGGGAAGAGAGTTTGTTTTTCAAAGTCCAGAAGGTCATCAGAAAGAAAACTAAGTTGGCCTTTGGGAAATCACAGAAGGTTTATTGAAGAACAGTTCAAACGTGATGTCTTCACTCTAAACTGTATGTGTTAGACAGAGTTCTCTAGAGAAACAAAACCAGGACACTAGTAATTCTCTTTATATATTTATATAGATTGAAAGCTTTATAAGATAAGAAATTAACAGTTAACTAATCTATAAAGCAGTGCAAATGGCTTGGTGCAACTCACTTGCGTGAGACAGCTAGTACACTGGCAGTCCTTTGTATCTTCTGGGCCTCTGAGTAGTCCTATGTGGAGCAATTCAGGCTATCCCGCCACAAGCAGCAAACGGCAAAGCAGGTCACCATCAGGCAGCCAGATGACAGAGTCCAACAGTCCCCAGCTCAAGAGATGTCTATCCCAGGAGCGTGGTGAAGCAGGGCTTGAAGGAACCTCAACTCACAGCAACACAGTCCATGGATAAGGTGTCCCACGGGTAGTGTTGATTGGAAATTGAGGCACAGGACGAACAAGGCAGCCGGCTGGTCTGAAGCTCCAAGAGCAAGAGGGCAAGGGCGGGGCTCACCGAGCCGTTCCCATCTACACCCTTCCATTGATGTTCATTGGCCATGCTGTCACACAGACCTTCCTATCTTCTTTGGCTATGTTGCCACAACAAGCGTACCTATCACTCCGTACAACACCAAAGTCATCAATACCATTTGTATTTGGAAGCAGTTTTTGACAGGAGCCCTAGTGGTGCTGTGGTTCAAGTGCCCCACTATTCACCAACAGGCCAGTGTTTCAAATCCGCCTCTGGCTCCAGGGGAGAAAGAGGTGACAGTATGCTTCTCTAAAAATGTACAGCCTGGGAAACCCCAGGGGAGAGTTCTCCATCCTGTAGTGTTGCCATGAGGAGGAATGAACTTGATGGCAATCGTCAGTCTTGGAGTTCATAGATTTAGGAGAAGTCTTTGAGAAACGGACAAAATGCGTGGCAATCTAGGACCATTCTTCCTTCCGTTACCTTCCTCATGACCCTTGCTCTTTTAATAACCCTCAGCCAGGCACTTACTGTTACGGTCGAACCAAAGGCATAGCAACAGCGACGCCATTTTCCAGGTAGGCCGCCTTTTTGTGCCTTAGTAGTGGAAAAGTACAGAAAGCTATAGTCTTCTTGCACTAGTCAAAAATTAACTGCCAGATGGCTGTGCCTAGGAAAGGGGCCGATCACAAATGTCTTGTTGAACCTAACAAGCAGAGATTACTCA
>PVJH01022199.1:0-37095 GCA_004026705.1 Nesogale talazaci | reverse complement strand
ATTATACAAAAGTACTGAGAATCATCGTCCAGACAAATTTTAACCATCACACCTATGGTGAATGGGTTTGGAGAATGTGAGGGCATTATATCATTGGTTTGAAGTACACTCGTTTTAGAAGGTGAAAAAACAGAATGGGAGTTAATTAAAAATGAATAACCTAAAACAATGGAATTCATTATCTTAGTGTTAGAAGTAACTATTTTGAAGAGAGACTAACAAAGGTGGAGATAAACCAAATTTCATTTAGTCAATTCATGGATTTTTAGAGTGAGTATTCTGCACTGCTACATTTCTTCTTTCTTAACAGACAACTCAGTGAATTGTTGTTTATTGATAAATGATATTACCATGTGCAACAAAATAGTATTATCTATATTCCTAGATTTTATGGTTACCTCATAGAATAAATTTTTGGAAAAGGAATATATATGTATATATTTCCCCTAATCATAAAGCTGTTATATTCAGTCTAGACACAGCCAGTGCAACATTTTCTTCAACCCCACAGACTCTCTTCCCTTTACTGACTATTTATAATATGCTTGGGTCACTTTTAGGAGAAAAACACTGTCATCCATATTTAGCAGCACTTTCAAAATTCAATTTTGTTGTCTTGAATAAAAAAGCTAAAAATAAAAAACGAAACCTTTTAGCCTGGTAATTTCATAGGATCTTGTTATTTTAGATTTTACTGATGTTCTTTTAATATGTTTTTTGAAGAGTTTCCAGGAGACTTTGGAAGCTTTTATATATATTTTTTTTCCACAAAATGAGCAGTACTAACTCATGAGAATCAAACCAGTCATTTTAGGTCCTCTGCATAGCTTTTGTCTTGGAGCAAGAAAGGTCTAGTCAGGTATTCTCAACCTATATGTCACAACCCCTTTGGAAGTGGAGCAACCCTTTCACAGGAATTACCTAAGACCATCAGAAAACTCTTATTCCTGATTGTCTAAGAACTGAGACACCAGTCCTCTATCCATCTCCAGGTAGGTCCGCCCACATTCAGATATGCCCACATATGAGTACCCAGCATGAAGACTCAGATCCATGCTACATCATGCTTCAAAACAAAATTATTTATTTGTAATTAGACATAAATATTTCACAATATATAATTGCATATTATCTTTTTTTGGTTTGACATTTGTGAGTTTTAAAATTTTATTTTTTATTTTAAATCATTTTATTGGGGGCTCATGCATCATTTTTCACAATACATAAATAAACATACTGTGCCAAGCATCCTCACATGTCCACTGCTGTTATCATTCTTTAATCGTCTACCTTTTCACTTGAGCCCCTAGTATAGGCTTTTCCATCCCTTCCCCACTTCCCCTACTCTCTCCTCCCCACCAACCCTCAATACTTTATATATTGTTATTGTTCTGTCATATCTTACACTGCCCAACCTCTTCCCCAATCCACTTCTTTGATGCCCGTCCTTCAAATAGGAGCTTATGTGTATATCCTTGCAGTTAGTTCCATCTCTCCATCCCACCCTCTCTACCCTTCCAGCAGCTCCAATCTAACCATTGGCCTGAAGGGGCTCATCCATCTTGGTTTCCCCATATCTCCAGCTCCCTTCTGTACTAGTGTACCTTCTCCAGTCCATCTGGATTTGTAAGGTAGAGTTGGGACCATGATGGTTGGGGTGGGGGGCGGGGAGGAAGGCTTCAGGAACTAGAGGAAACTTGTATGCATCACCACTGCCTGGCTGTACCTTGACTGGTATGTCAATTGCATATTATTTTTGTGATTAATTACTATGCTTTAATTTTGTTCAATTTGTAAAAATGAAAATACATCCTGGATATCAGATATTTACATTGTGATTCATAATAGTAGCAACATTACAGTTATGAAGTAGCAATGAAAATAGTTTTATGAAAAAAAAAGGAAATAGTTTTATGGTTGGGGGTCACTACAGCATGAGGAACTGTATTAACCTGTATTAGGAAGGTTGAGAACCACTGATCTGTATAGTCTCCCTGCTCTCCAATGATAGAAAAGGAAATTTGAGAGGGTCAAAAAGCAGCAACCATCAGCATATGTCTCAGAAGAGACAGATAATGTACAAATAATTTTTTTGATTTAAATTTAAAATTTTTTATTTAATTATTTTATTTTAATTTAAAAAATTAGAATATGCAAATCATGTCACTCAAGGAGATCTGCAATGGAGAAAGTCAAAGCAGTATGGATACAGAGGGATAAAGATTATCACTCATACTAGGAAAAAAATATTTGGTTGACATAGTCACTCCAGACCAGAGGAGCAATCTTTGAGAGCTTCAATCCTCTTGTGAGCAGTAAGGCACGTCCAGGGCTCAAGCATGGGCTACCATTGGCCTTCTCAGGCGTGCTGAGGCTGTACTTCCACAGTCTTTGAAGGGAGTGAACCTGTGACCAACGTCATTAAGTAGACTACTTGAAAAGCATTGTGGCTGTCAAAATTGGCAAGAATTTAGATTATGCAACATTTGAAATTCCATCTGTAACTTTTACTTTATAAACGGTTTGAGACCTGTGCAGAGGTGTTTTAGACAAATACAGGTGTGCCTTCCTTAGAAAGACAGAGAAGAGCTTCTTTGTTAATCTTTCCACTCCTTTATTTGCATATATGAGTTCGCCACATAAACTAGAAATGACACTGCAAACTGTGTAAGCTAGCTACTAATTTGACCATGGTAACAATTCTTCTCACGCAATAGAATGGATGGTTTCCCTGGTTTTTCCATCGGGCAGGCTCAATAGGCTTCTTTGCATTCAATAGGTGTGATTTTGTTTGAGAAAGTATGTCTATATAGGACCAGCTTTTGTTATTAGTCTCCATCCCAGAACATCAGTGGAGTACTCCTCCATTCTTGTCTAGATCAATGGCTGACTTAGCCACTTCCTTGTAGAAATTTATCCTGGCAAAAGCTGTTTGGGCTTTTTCATCTTCCTGCTGGACTAAAGTTCACAGATGATATCATCAACACCAAGTACCCGAGTATTGGATTCAATCCAGGCTATATATCCCTCCTCCATGAGGATGAATCCAACAACAGCTGAGATGGTCTTTGAGCGCTTCAAATGGAATGTTCAGCGTGATCACCGGATCACGCTCACAGGTGCTTCCCTGGCCTTTAGTCTACACTACAATCCTATGCTACAGGTTACATGGAATACTATGTAGTAGCCAGTGGTGGCCGTGTGTCTTGCTCAGCTCCGACGTCATTAGGTGTGTGATCACATGATTTGAAACCCCCAAGCCCCTTTCCCTATGTACTGCTTTGCCATATCATCAACCTCTGTGTTTGCCTTGATGTTCTCCCACAAGAAGTGGCCGCTGGGAGGCCAAAGTCCTGGAAGATCCTCAGAGATACGGTTCCCTTTCCGGAGCCTGGCAGCCTGAAGATGACCACGTGCGGGAGTTTGGAAATCCATTGCAAGCATGCAGAAGGAAGGTGACCGCAAAGTCAGTGGGCCCAGGGGCAGCGGCAAGCACTAGGAACTGGGTTTCTTCCTTCCTTGTCTCTAGCACCTTTGCTCGAGTGTCTGCATGTCTTCAAAGTGAGTTTTATTAAGCAGTATACTTCAAATTTCCTCTTAAGGGAGGAGTATATGTCAGGGGGAAAATATGCTTATTGAAAAGCTTTATAAAAACAAAAGAAGAATATTTTTTATATTATTCACGCTAATTTCATGATATTTTTCCTATGTTCAATGATTATATTAATAATTAAGCTACATGCTTAAGGGGAGAGCAAACAATGAAAAATAAAAATTTAAGAGTTTAGAAACTTACATAAAGCACATTAAATAATTTCAAATGGGAAGGGAAAGAAGAGCCATGTTTCATTTGACATGAATTAAAGGAAAATTATTATGTCAAAATCTATAGAGGGTTTTGAAATGTTCTTATCACTGATCAAAGCCAACTACATCACTTACTTTGTGGTTTGAAAAAGATATTGACCTAAGGCAGATATTAATCTGAATGATGTGCTTGGTCTTAATCCCATGGAGTAATTTATAGTTTGTGTTTATTGCATTATTTGCAATAATTTTACTGGAAAAAATGAAACATGCTAAAATTTAGAAGAGATGCTTAGTATAGAAGACATCTATGATCTAGGTTTTATAAATCCTCTGTGATAGTTTGGTTCATTGTACCAACCTGGCCAATGAACACATGTGGGAATCGTTCAAGGGAAGTTTGAAGGAAGGCAGAAAGATAAACGACTCGGCGAGCCTCGCTCTTCTGGTCTCTTGCTCTCTGATGGATGGAACAGTTGCAGCTGCCTCGGGTGGCAAGGCTCATTTCCTGTGAGACAGCCCTGTGGAGAAGCCACATGGACCCACGCTGAGGCAGCCCTGGGTACTGGAGAAGCCACTTAGAGACCTTAGCCATCACTGAGATGCTTACATGCCCACTGATTTGACTTCTCTCCTGCATGTGGCATCATTGTGTGTTTTGCGAGTTGGAGGACGATTTCGTAGATCGGTTTCAGACATATGGGCTAATGTCAGACTTAGGGGATTGGATGCTTAATGTACAATTACCCTTTATATAAAACTTTCCCTTATAAAATATGAGTGTTTATAAATTTTGTTACTCTATTCTTCCTAGACTAACACACCCTCTTAAGATTTCCAATAGAAAATTACATATGCAGTTTCCAAATAATTCTATTATACTGCTTGCAAGTTAATTTTTATCACCTGCATCCTAATTATTAAATGTTATTTAGGTATAAGAGGTTTGGAATCAGGGCATCTTAAAATTGTCATAATAAGAACGCCATTTATTTTATAACTCATGTAACACTTTTTCTATTTCCTAAAAATAGTCTCCCATGCTACTAAATATATTCTCATCAAACAAAGTGGCATGAAAAAATGTGCCACAGCTAATAATTATAGATGAACTAAGGCAAAGATTATATTTTATTTGAAGTCAGGCTGTTTCATTATTGACGCCCTCCCCTAAATTTGGTGCTCTGATTTAGCAGGCTGACCAAGAAATTTATCAATCCTGGATTAATTTACTGAGATTAAGGAAGAGTAGAGGAAGTTTTGACTATCTGAAAAAGCTAAGTAGAGTGACTGAATTATAAAAAACAATTTATCAAGAAGTTATCAGAAAGTGAAGAAAATAATCACAGGAAGAGTTAGAGAAGGAAATTAATGTGGATAATAAAGTATGAGTAAAGATTAGAGTAGGGAACATAGGAAAATTTTTTCTTACTCTCTAATGATTAATTGTGAATTTAGGAATATCTAGCAAAACTGGTAAAAATAACCTTTCTGTAAATAGCGCTTTAGGCACATGTAAGTACCTAATATAAAGAGCCTCCTATAGAAATTGGAATAGAGGCCCACGGTTTTAATGAAATGAAAATTATTTTGGCATGTAAACTTTAAAAATATTTTAGCTCACTTTGTCATTGTTGTTGTTAGAAGCAATTGAGTGCGATACAACTCGTCATGATACAAGGAAACACTGATCAGTCCTGTGGCAGACGTCCTCACGTTGCTGAGCCTCTGTGTCAGTTTCGCTCCTTACAAAAGCATCTGCCTCTTTCTCAAAGACGTGTGTCTCATGATATTTCCTATTCAGTTGAGACTAAGTCTTGCTATAACATTTGTAAAGAGCATTCTGGTCGCATTTATTTCAAGACATATTTCTTTATTCTTCTGGTATTTCATCGTGCTTTCAATATACTGTGCTGTCACCCAAATTCAGATGCATCCATTATCCTGAGGTTTTCCTTCTTCAATTTTCATCTTTCATATGTCTATGAGAGAATGAAAATAACATGCTTGGGAAAGGGCTACTTAGTCCTCAAAATAACATCTTTGCTCTTTCACATTTTAAAGAGGCCGTAGGCAGCAGATTTGCACAATGCAATATGTTGTGTGAGTTCTTGACTGCTTCTTTTCTGCGCATTGATTGCAGATACAAGTGAAATGAAATCTATCACAGTTTAAAACTATTCTCTATTTATCATGATACTTATTATTAGCCCAGTAGTGAGGATTTCAGTTTTCTTTACATTGAGTTGCAATCTACAATTAAGGGAGCATTCTTTGTTGTTGTTGTTGTTTTTCATCAGCAAGTGCTTTCAGCAAGCAAATTGTGTTAGACTGAGTTCTATAGAGAAGCAAAGTCAGTGGTCCTTGTATATGTTTATTTATAGAAAGAGATTTATATAGAGAGATGCCTTGCACAATTGTAGAATGAAGTCAGTCTTTTTCATTTCAAGTCATGCTTCTCGTGACTCATCTGCTGAAGGAAACCGATGAATAGGAAGCAAGAAGCAGGGATGGGGGCCAGAAAGGGTGCCACAGACCAGTGGATGCACAGGTAAGTGAATCTGAGGTTGGTAGTCAGCTGATGGCCCTTAAGATCAACAAGTAAACAACAGGAAATTGATTAATCACACATAGAATCCAGATTCAAAAGAAGGTTAAGGGCCAAAGAGAAATTGAACCTGCTTGGTCTTTCTCTTACATAAAAGAACCCATCCCAAAGATGGTGTCAACGGTTTTGTTTCCTGATTGATAGGCTAGGCATGCAGTTGAAAACACACTATCCTAATTTTCATCTGATAATTTATAAGTGAATAAAAAAGAATTTGTTACGTACTCATAACAATTATAGTTCTTGTTTCTTCATCTGCTCATGTCTACAGAGCTGGTATTTAGAACTGTTTTTTCCACTATTCAAGTCATGTTCCCATTACCCTTGATTAGTACCTCAATTGGTTGTGGTTCTTTGCCTGGTGGAGTGACCCAAAGCTTCATTTCTGAAATTCTGTACTTTTAGTAGTCTTTCTTGAACTGAATCTTAGTTTACCAGTGCCTTTAATCACAGGATGTGCTAGAATTAAGTGGTGACCTAAGGAAGCTCCTGGGTTCCAGACTTACTCTTCTTTACCTCCATTGTGCAATATGAGTCCAATTTATCCTGGCTCATTAGAATCAATCACACCACTCAATATAGCAACACCTTTCTTTGCTTGTTGTTCCAGAGGCACAAGGCGTCCAAAAAGACCAGGAGGCATTTTTAACTTCTAGTTAAATAGAGTCAAGTTGGGAGTAGTCCACCTTTTGGAACTATGACCTCCAGACCCAAAGAGGAGAAGGTTGGAGGTAAACAAAAGTGTGATGAGTGGGTCATTAGGAGTATTAATGAGTAGCAGCACTTCCATTTCCACCTGATGCTTCCTGCATCTGTGAATCCTGGCTTTTGGAGAAAGCACCATATATTGCATGGTGGTTTAGGGTATAACCAACCACAATCTTGCAAGGTGTTGCCACCAAACTGGCAATTTAGTTGTCTTATAAATCCACTGTATTGTTCTATCAAGCCAAATTCTTCAGGAATTTATAAGGTGGACGTTATGCTAAAATAAGTGTATTTTATGAGCATGAACCCATTATGGCACTATATTTTCTGTAAGATGATTCCCTTGTTTTTAGGCTATACTGTGCAGGATGCAATTTTGGTGGATGAGACATTAAGTCCATAAATGGTAGTTTAGGAAGAACTGTATACAAGAAAAGCATATCTAGATCCACAGTGAATGTGTGCAACAGCAAGAGCAAAATGCTACTCTTTCCATGAAAGAAGTGGTGCTGTGGAATCAAGCTACTTGTTTCATCCCTTTCAGTAATGGTCCCATATCACGTATTCAATGCTGGTCTCTGGCAATGGCAGACTAGGCACTTAGTCATAGTAGCAGTACCTAGTTAGCCTTGGTGAGTGGATGTCCATGTTGCTAAGCCCATGCAAAACCTCCATCCCTGGTACCATGTGCACTGTGTTCATATCCCCTTTGGGCAAGAAGAGAAGTGGCCTTAGGAAAGAGGGTGACTGGTATCCACAATGAGTCATTCTATCCATTTGATTTTTAAAAGTTCTCTTCAGAGGTAACCTTTTGGTGAGTAATCACATGGGACACAAAGACATTCATTTGTTTAACCCGTTCAGAGATGACTCTACATACTTCCTCCCCATACCTCCTCGTCACCAGTTTCCTAATCATTCTCCTTACAAGCCGCTGACACTCTAGTCAAGCCATTGGCCACAGTCCATTTCTCCTCCCACTGTCATTTCTCCTAAGCAAACTGAATAATGAGATAATTCTGTTCTTTGGAAGATTTCCCTTCTCTCCTTCACGGATATCCCAGAAAGGGGCTGTTGTGCTGCTGCTATTCACTTTCCAGTCTTACCTGCATATTATGCAGAACAATCAATCACCAGGCATGGAGTTTTGTCCCTCAGTCAAGGAATCATAAGGAACTCCCCATGAGACCATAGGAGAGAGACTATAGGTTAGTAGTGGAGACTATAGGTATTTGGAACACTGTTTTATGCAGCTTGTTTATCCACTTAGGACCCATTGGACCACTGTGTTATACAGTTTGCTTGAACTTTCAGGCCCTAGTGTAGTCAAATCTCTTATGTGCCACTTCCATTTAATGATGGAATACCCTTATGCATATCCAACTTTATGACTCTGTAGGTCAGATAAAACCCAGTTCTTAATGGGTAGCTCAGGCTACATGGTGACTTGATGGCTCTTGATGAGGCACAGTCACCGCTAAGGCCCAGTAACAGGCCAAACACCTGTGTTTGTTGTTGTTCTAAAGAGGACATAATTGTCTTCAGAGAATGACAGTTTTGCTCAAAAATCCTAAGGGACTTCACTGTGATTCAACAATGGAGGCCTGTGGTAGTTACATAATCTGGAGTAAATTTGAATGGATTATGAGTGAAGGGGTAGAGACTGACCTGTCAATCAAGATTATAACCAATGAGGTCTCTGTGTGGATGGCCTTCTCCCAAGATCTCTCTCTCTTTCTCTCTCTCTGTCTCTCTCTCTGTCATTTCCTGTGAGATATCCCTGATGAGAAGCCACATGGACCTACCCTGATGCAGGCCTGGGAACTGGAGGAACCACATGGAGACGCCTGCCAGTGCTGAGATGCTTCTGCCGCCACTGACTTTGCAGCTACCCACCTGCTATCTTCCTGCTGTCAATGTCACTGCATGTGTTTTGTAAGTCTGAAGAGGACTTCATAGATTGGTATTGGTATCAGACATATGGGCTAATTTCACACCTATAGACTTTTTCTGTACTGGGCTGGGATGTTTTCTCAATATTCAATTATTCTTGTATATAAACTTCTTTCTTATATGCATAGGTGTGTCCATGAATCTGTTTCTCTACTCTACCTGGACTAATACAAGGTACCCCAAAGACTTCAAATTGTATCTGTCTGCCACTGTCACCTTAAGCATTGTTTGACCAGCTGAATCATATGGCCCAAATGATAGAACAGTTTTCATGTCAGCTTGAAGTTGCTCCAGAGCTTTCTCTTCTTTGGGGTTTCACTCAAAGCTGAAAGCTTTTTAATTTTTAATTTGACCTGCAAATGATCCCACTTTGACTGGTGAACCTTCAAAATGTTTGGGACTTTCTGGGATTGATGTCATAAAAAAGCCACTTTCTAGTAATACTGCAAATTCTGATTATTTCATTTCCCCCCATCAATGGTCACTCTTGTGAAAGGCTGCTAAACTTTCTGGGAAATGGTAGGAGAAAGATTCATAGTATAAAATTTTGCTAGTGCAGTGGGGTCTTTCCTTAAAGGAATTCAGCTTCCTTTTCATTTCATTTCAAGGGGTTGTGGGTCTGTGAGTAGTTAAAATTTTGGAATTGATTGAGAGGTTTCACATGACTCTCTATATTGTTAATCAAATTTCATTCAGACAAATGTCATTTGTCTGATCTAGATTTTTTCTGTTTTTATAGTTTAAGTAATTTTTTAGAAGTTGGGTGTCAAGTAAACATTTAATGGACTGCCCATCCATTTTATTCTTAGAAAGCATCTAAGTAGCCAATTCTATAGATCCTACTTACTACTTTAATGCTGATGTTCCATTACAGGAACCACACCCACTTTGTCTCTGTTGATTGAGTGTTGTAATCTGTCTCCTAACTACATGGGAACCTATCATCTCCATTACCAGTGTCTCAATTCACATAGGGAAGTTCCCACTGTGAAGCCTGGCTCACATCAATAGGTCATGTTCAAAGTATGGAAAATGAAGGTTAACCTTCCTTACCTCTCAGGAGCACTCTGCTCTTCCTTTTGCCAAGACAGATTTGTTTGTCCTCCTAACGGTTCACGGTACTTTTAGTTTTCTTCTCCTGTACCACAATTCAAGCATATCAATTCATCTTTGGTCTTTCTTATTCAGTGTCCAATTTTTGCATGCATATGAGGTGATTGAAAATGCCATGGCTTGGTCCAGCTAAACCTTAGTCTACAAAGTAAAACCTTTGCTTTTCAATACTCTAAAAAATTCTTGTGTATCAGCTTTACTGAATGCAATACCTATTTTTTCTCTTTACTGCTGTTTCCACAAACATTGATTGTGGATTCAAACAAGAAGAAATCTTTAACACCTTCAGTCATGTATCCATTTATCAAGACGTTACCGATTGGTCCAGATATGAGGAGCTAGGTGATCTTTACACTTCACTGAAGTCTCCAGCCCTTAATCTTCATCAGCAAGTGTCTGAAGTCCTCCTCAAATTCAGCAAACCAGGTTGTGTCATTTGTATTCACAGGTTATCAGTAAGCTTTCCTCCAACCATGATACCACATTCTTCTTCAAATAATCCAGTTTCTCTATTTGTTCAACTTACAGATTGGATGAATGTGATAAGAAGATAGAAACCTGATACACATCCTTCCTGATCTTAAACCAGCAAGTATATCCCTGCCCTGTTCTCACAACTGCCTCTCGATTCATATGAAAATTACTCATGAGCACCATGAAGTACTCAGGAATTCTCATTCTTTTCAAAATTATTATTCATGGCTTGTTATGATCTGCGAAGTCAAATGCCATGGAATAGTCAATAAAACACAACTTAGTGTTTTTCTGTTTTTCTCTGCTTTGAACCAAGGTCCATTCATGATTAATAGTGCTCGCTTTACTTCTAATGAAAAATTCATGCATACCTATAGAAACAGAGGCAGTTTTTCCAAAGCCTTTAGGCCTATTTAGACTTAATTAGAGAAGAAATTTCGAAATACATCTTTATGATTTTGTTTCTTTAAAACCAGCCCTGATACCAAATGTGTTGGTTTGGATTCTCTAAAGAAGTAAAAACAGTTACACTTATATGTATTTGTTTATAGAAAGAAATTTTACCAAGAAATATCTTACACGATTGCAGAAATAATTAAATCCAGTCTGATTCAGAACAGTCTCTTCTTGACTTGTGTAGTTGAGGATACTGACAAACTGAAAGCAGGACGTCAAAGAGGCTGTTGGATACCGACCGAGGTAAATGAGTCTGAGTTTGGCCAGATGAATCCAATATTAGTAGTTCACTGAGGGGTTCTGGGATCAGCAGGCAACCCAGCAGGAAAATGATGAATCAAAGGCTGAATTCATGTCCAGCATAAGAGAAAGAGCCAAAACAAATCTATTCTTCTCCTTACTCCTCTTTTTAAAAAGGCCAAAACTTCAAGCTGCAAACTACTTGATAGGTTGGGCTCCTCACCTACCCCTAGCCAGGAATGGCTAGTAGGCAGAATCCCTAACCATCACACGAAGTTATATTTCAAGCTATTATTAAAACTTTAACTTCTAGGGCCATGATCTTCGTCTAGTCCAGTTACTTGATTTGTTCACCAAACAAATTTAATAAATAACAGTAAAAATATAACTCTGATGCATAAGTTTTGTGATATTAAACCATAGTATCTCATTTTTTTTTTGGTTAAAAAAGTGCCTCTTGGTACATGTATACATTCCACATTAGCACATTTAAATGTTTTGGACTTTCCATTCGTAGTGTTGCGCAAAGTCTGTTATGACTCACACAAATGGTAAATAAAATACAAGTTAAAATCTATGCGTTATTCTCAATTTTCAGTTAAAATTTGTCTACTATACCAGTGGCATTCTCTATTGCACATCCTCTTGTGAAACTGCCTTTAATTCTGGCAGCTCTTTGTCAATGCGATGCTGCAACTGTTTTTGAATTATGTTCAATGAAATTCTGTTTGTATGAGATATTTCATTTATATGAGATATTAAATGAAAAAATAGTTCCCATGTTGTGTTGGGTCACCTTTCTTAGAAATAGACACATATATGGACCTCCTCCAGCTCATCAGAGAGGTAGTTATGTTGCAATGTTTGGGCATGGACAACTGCATCTAGTGTTTCTTCAGCTTGCTGAAGTAATACTTTTGAAGTATTACTTTTGAAAAGTATTCCATCAATGCCTAGATCTTTTTTTATTATTAATGCCCTCATTAGAAGTTGTACTTATTTGTTCAATCCTGTTTGCTCTTAATAATATGCACCCTCTTGAAATGGGTGGACATTGAGGGATCCTTCTTTATTGGTACAGTGGCAGTGTATTTTTTTCCATCTTCTTTTTTATGCTTACTGCATCAGTCAATATTTTGTACATTGAACATTTCATTATTGCCATTTCAAGATTGAACTTTATTTTTGCATTTCTTTCAGCTTGAAATACTGTGAGGCTTTTTTTCCTTTGGGGAACTTTAACTACAGGTATTTGTACATTTGATTGTAATATTTTGCCTTGGCTTCTTGAACTGCCCTTTATATTTTCTGATCAGTTTATTTACACCATATTTCCTTTCCCTCACTTTAGCGACTCTGTTCAAAAACTTTCAAAGGCACTTCTGTTATTGTCTTTATTTTTAATTAATTTAAAAAATTTTAAATTATCTTTAGATTTTTTTTGTATGTGGTATTGTTGATGTCATACCATAACTTATCTAGTCATTAGTGGTCTCTAGTGACTACAGTGCATCAAATCTGGTCTCCAAATTCAGATGGAATATAATGGAGATCATATAAGACTTGTTTAATTTTATTAATCTCCAACTTGAACTTTTGAGTGACTAACAGTCTGTTTCATAGTCTGCTTCCTGCCTGGTCTCATTTGACATTTTGATTTTCTCCCACTCTTTCCTAATACGCTGCCATTTGATACCTGTGTGTTCTATCTGCAGAGACCTCCCTGTATATTGACTGTAAATGTTGTTGGAAAAGGGAATTTGCAAGGAAAAAATCCTAGGTCGTGCAAAAGCACTTTCATGTTACCTGTAGTTTTATTTCAATGGACAAGGCCACCTTTACAACTCCCAATACTTCCTCTTGTTTTGAAATCCAGTAGTGGTAAGTATTAATGCTTTCTGATCTCTTCTCAGTAAACTCAGTATCCTCTTCACCCACATTTGAGGAAATTAACTCAATTGTGTATGCTGATATGGAATTTGTGGCTGTGGCAGGAGGCTAGAAGACATTGTTACATTTTTGCAGGAAATACTGTCAACTTCCATCATTACTTCTAGATCTATAAGTAGACTTAAGCTACAGTGAGTTCAAAAAGGTATGAGTAGTATTCAAGGAAGAAATATGATATAGAAATAAAGAATGACTAGGGTTATTTAATATTTGCAGACATAAATCTGGAGAATATGTGTGGGAATGAATCTTAAGGATATGAAATAATGATTCAAGGACCACAATGTTGGGTTGGTTTGAACTTGTTCCTGATGTCCCCACTAAGCACAGAATCTTCATTAAGTGTTTCAGCTTGAGAGGTTAAGAGAGTATCTAATAATTTACTTGTTTTGTTCACTGAACTATGGTTTGCATTATGGACTACACTAAGTCATGATGAATTAGAGACCTATTGTGGTATACAGTAGAAGAAAGTTTCCAAAGATTGGTACAGTGGTTAAACACTGGGCTACATACTTTCAAGTCAGGATTTTATAACCACCTGCTGCTCTGTGAGAGAAACATAAGTTTCTCTCCCCAGAAAAAGTTATAGTCTTGGAACCTCACAGAGGCAGTTCTACCCTGTCCTAGAGTTGAACGAGAGAGTGACTGTCTCAGGATAGACCTGAGACTTGAACATAAAATTCCCTGAAGGCATACCTTTTACAATGAGGAATAGATTTGTGAATGCTGTCATTATTGCTTTTATGTGTCAGGCTTGATAGTGAGAACTGCTCTAATTGAATTAAAGCACCAAACTAATGTTGGACCTTGTAGTAATAGGGTCCAAATGGCAGCATCTACTACTTAGAGACAGGGTGGGTATGCTTACCATAATAGGCAGCTTAGTCAAAATAGTAATCAGAATAGCCTTTATCATTTAGAATACAGTGTGGCTACTTAGACATTGCTTTTCTAGGAAAGAAATATATGGGAATCCTACTAAATGCTTATTTGATCAGTACAAGTAAAAGAATTTTAGGTTAGGTGAATGGCAGTCTAAGACAGTCTATGATAGAAAGTCATGACCTTGGAAAGAATTCCCAGCATTAAGCCAGTTTACCAGTCCATAGGCCTTTGAATAAATTGTGTTAGATTGGACTCTATGGCCAGCTCTGTTTTAGAATAATTGCCCTTAGAAATTTGAATCAAAGTTCTGTCATCCTTTGCAGATAACGAGTCCCTCTGTGTTCTGTCATACAAACATTTTTCTCCAGTTTATATTTAGCTTCTAATACTCTATTACAATAGCCACACAGCACTCTCTAACCGTGTTTATTATTAAAAGGGGTATTAAGCATGCTAACAGTTTATAATGCAAGTGAGAAGTTCTCAAGATATACTTGTCCTTCAAGATAAGTTACAAAGTTCTTTCAGGGGTACTGATAAATGCCCAAATGGCAAACTCCTCCACTGCAAGGCTCAACCTGAAGGCATTCAGCACAAGCACTCTGGGTCAGTGAGCCCAGCTCCTTGAATTAATTGTCAAGAGGCTCCCACAATCGACAATCAAGCCTCCTGTTCTCAAGCACTCAGGTTTACTTGCTTCATGGGCTGGGAAGTCCATGCCTCTGTTTTATGCTCTGGATCCTTCTTCTGGAACTGCTTCTGTAATGTCAAAACTGTCTTCTGGGTCCAAGGGGTTTACTGCACATGGATCTTAGTGTCTGGAAGAAGCGCTTTACTTCTGGCTCTTGCTGATACTGAGATACCCTCTTCTGCTTCTCAGAAGGCTCATTTTATATTCAGCAGGATGGAAAGCTAATGAACTAGGTGCACAATTACTCACAGCTGAATACCATCAGTGTCTATCTCAACCTTCTTACCCAGACTCATGCAGGAGGTCCTTTCTTTGTAGTTAGAGGCTTTGCTATAAGAGTGATATTAAATAATTCAATTCCCGAAGCCCACTTTTGAAAAATGGCTTTTAGGTAGTTTCTGGCCCTCAGTAGAGACTGAATGCACCACCATGGGGCACTAAGACCCCATGCAGCCTGAGGTTCCCATCATAACAGGGGTGATATCTGACCCTCTTAGTCTTAAAATTGTACGTGAACAATAGTACTTACATTGAATTGGATTATACAAAATGAGGCTGAAAAACTATCTGAATATACAAGTAAACTGCATTGAGGAATATCTCAAATGCCTGTGGTCTTCATTCCTGTCACAGCACTGTATGTCTCCCAGTTCAAGTTTATGTCTTAATGTGTCCTATGAAAAGTTGGCTGAGGTAGAGAAAACCTATGCTTGCTTTGCAGATGGTTCTGTACCACATGCAAGTAATGCTCTCTAAGGAGAGCAGCAGCACTTCAACCTCTTTCTAAAATTTTCTAAACTGGGTGTGGATTTTCCTAGCAATATTTCATCAAAACTACCTTATTCAGACTTACAAAATTTATTTTTATCCAACATGATCCTGCCTCAGTTCAAACGATTTACTTCACACCAAAGAAAATATGGTGTTGGGTGGGGGTAGAATGTACTGGTCTTACCATGTTTCCCCTTATCCCAAAGTATCAGGCTTGATAGAATTATGAAACTTCTAAAGACGCAATTGTGACTGCAGATGAGTGGCAATACCTTTTAGACTTTGGAAGTGTGTGGTCTTAATATTCTCTACTTTTTCTTAGATACTAATACTATTCAGAGTCCACAGACAAAATAGATAGTGATTTGGTTCATTAAAGGTGTTAAAACCTTGCAATGCCAGTAATAAATGTTTTAGGCTGAGTTGTTATATTAGGAAATGCTACAAAATTCTGTCAAATCTGCTCAAGGATACACAAAAGACATACCATGTTAAGCTTCATAAGTTATAAACTTCAATTTGAAAACATTCAGCTGAAGCTCTGTGGGTCAGCAAGCCTACCTTCCAGAATTAAGTGTTCAGAGCACCCCACTCCAGAAAGCCTCAACCCAAAGGCACAGACCTCTATTTCTGTGGTTAAGCAAGTCCAACTTCCCCAACTGATTGCCCAGAGGCTCCGCACTCCACAAGTCAGACTCCTGCACAAAAGTGCTGCACTTTACTTGCTCCATGGTTTATAAAGTCCAACATTCTGTTCCATGATCTGCCTCAGGGTTTTGCTGCTGCTTCTAATGTTTTAGCTGTCATTTAGATCCAGAAGATTCACTGAACAAGAATCTCAAGTCCAGAAATTACCTGCTGCACTCCTGGCTCTTGCTGATAATAAGATCCCCCACACTGAAGACTAATTACCAAATACAAACTGACTTGTGGGAGAACATCAAAGATGTGACATCAGATATGGAAAAGAATGAAAAGTCATTAAAAAGACAGGAAAGAAGGAAAAATAGCAAAAAGGATACCAGAAGAGACAGTGAAATTTGTTCTTAAGCCTTAAACAGTAAATATGAAAGCAAAAATGGTCAAGTAAAAGATATGAACAAAATATTTCAAAGAAGGATTATGAAGCAAGGTACAGTTTGTTGAAATATGCGAAAACTAGGAGCAGGGTGTAATCACGATGATATCCATGTAGAATCACCCACCAGGAATCCTGCTGCCAAATCAGCAAACTAAGAAGTAAGGAGGCAAGTACTAGCAGGTTGAGTGGTATAAATAGATTCAGTGTAGTAAAGTCTGGTTCAGACCTTCCCCTTTGATTTCCACCCATGAAGCAATTCAAGAACTCACAGAATCTCTAAATTCACAGAATCTCTAAATTTACTGCATCTGCTTGTGGGCTCTGCTCACCCCTCACAAGGTCCATAAGGATGACATCTGCCTGCTCTTTTTTGCACTAGTTCTGCTGCAGGAATTTCCCCAGATTGTTGACTGTAAGTGGTCATAGTTCCAGGTTCACAGAGAGCCTCTAAGAACTAGCCACAAGACCTCACACAGGAGTTACTGTAATACTAACTTTCCCGCTCATGCAGTCTAGAGCTTTGCATTTCCTTCCCCAGCAAGGAACAAAGTGACTATATCCACCATGCCCTTCCCACCCCTCAGCAGTTCCAGCTCAGGAAGCATGGGTAACAATAGATAATAAGACTACAATTGCTATTAGAAATAGAAGAGTTGCTGGGATATTTACTTGTGACAGAACACAGTTCCACAAAGCACACCCAAAAGAGCAAGAATGGCCGCAGGATGGAAGCTGGCAACCAGGAGTGAATTCGAATCCAGTCAAACCTAAACCCTCTAGACTAAGCTGCCCCGCTACCTTGGGGACAGCTTGGAACAGCCCCCTCTCCCAAAAGGTACCCCACAAACCCATTTTAAGTGAGAAACATTTTTTTCTTCTTTGTGAAAACACTTTCATTCCAGGCTATGGTGACCCTTTGTATAACTGTGATCATCATAAGCCCACAAAAATCTTTCATCAGCAGCCATTATCATATCAAGATACTAAGAGGTAATTGCACTAGAGTTCAGCCAAGGGTTTGTAACATAACAAAATGGGAAAGGCCAACAAGCCCTAGCTCTCTTTAAAAGTCTGTAAAGGAGACTTCCGGGAAGATGGCTATGGAGTAAAACATACCAGAAGGACTTTGCAGAAATCAGCCCAGAAGAGTTACTAAGAGAGTAATTCAACATTGCCAGATCGCAGAAGGAGCATCATAAAGATAAGTAGATGAAGATCCACAATGTTTTGAGGGCTGGGGTTTTTTTGACTTACCACAGTAAAGGCTGGTTAGCATTAGACCCTAGCCCACCACTGTCTTCATCAGAGCTGGGATCATTTGGACTTGACACAGGGGCTTTATATCAACATAGCCACACCTTTCCACCAGGTCAGTGCAGGAATTACATCTCTACATCCTCATGGTTAGGGACTGGGGCTCAGCATATAGTTACTTTTGGTTTCCCCTTGTCTCTCTATCCCCCCACGGTTTCAGTGTGTTTAGTTCTTTGGTGTTTCTCCTCTTGTTCTCTTCTATTTTCTCTCACATGACATTGTGGACCTCCAGACCACTCTCCTTAGCCTAGGATAATTACACCTGCTCCACCTAGTTGGGAGAGCTACACCCTGTGCTGTGTAGCAGCAGGCTGGAAAAACCCACCCACACTCTACCAGAGAATAGTCCTCCCAACATCTTCTCAGGGAATTACTGTCTTTGTGGCAGGAAGAACTCTTATCTGTCCTCCATGGTCCCATGTAACTGAAAAAACTTCCTCTGACCTGCCTTAGTGCCTCACATGGCCTAAGGCAACTCAGCCAACACTAGCTAAAGTTCCATGCTCCTGCAGGAACCACTGCCCAACCTCTGCAGCAATTTACCTGCCAGAGCAATTCCACCCACCATTCATGGTGATCTACACAAAAGTAGACAACACATCAGCCTTCTGTGGCACTCCCCTAGCAGTGGGTACCCCCACATGTCACCTGCAGTGCCCCAAACTGCCTTGTACTAAACCATCACAGTTTCTAGTGAAATCACACAGTACAGCACCCTCTTTGTGGGTTCAGAACAATCAAACCAGTGGTCCCTGAGAGGACCAGCCAAGTTGCTCTCCAAATAATGGAATATTGGTTGGCTTGGGAAAGAGTGAAGCCACCGAAAGATAAAGTAGTAGGCCTATTACATAGTGAAATTAGTCACAAGATGTTCAAAGATGCATTTCTATGAGTCTACCAGGAGACCCAGTGCTCTTCGACTCCCTGGAAAATGGCACCTGCTTCCCCTAAAACAATACAACACAAATAGCAATCAATCCCAACAACCTCAATGACAAAGCAAATGAAACAAAAGGTAATGCCAGAAGATATCCCGAACTTCAGGATGTGCAAAGAATAAGCACACATCGATATGCCACAGACAGAAAAATTATTAGAATACTTCTTGGATATGAAGGAACCAATACAGGAAAAGGATGAGATGATAGAGGAGATAAAGCTCATACATCAAAGGGAAATAAAAGTTAGTGATGAGATAACAAAAAACAACAGCAAACTCTCGGACTTTGTGAATCTGTTGCAAACGGCTAAACTATTAGCACACATGAACCATTTTAGAAGTAGGATGTTTCTGAATTTCAGTAACTGCCTGCACTTGAGTGTCTGAACCCATATCTGTAATAGGACTGGGATATTTCTAGCTCCAGTTGTTGCCTGTCCTTGAATGTCTCAACCCTAATCTATAAAGCGTCAAATGGCTTCATATGCTATATTCCAGGGACAGCCTTGGTGTTAAGGTTAATTGCAGAATTCTGCTTCTATAACTGCTGCTTGCTTCCACAGCTGCCGAGATAAGTTTGTTTATTCAGCCCAATAAAAAACCCTAACCTGTAGACTGTCAGAGCTTCCTGCCTCTCTCTGGGGATGGCACCTGTATAGGACTTGGTCTCTCTCAACTTGTGCAGGTCTTTCTTCTTTTTACTATTTTGTTTTTCTCTATCTTTCTCTTTAATAAACTTGCTCTTTAATTTATAAGTCACTGAATTGTTTTTGCTCGGCAAAGTGTAACAAATCGAACAGAGGAAACCACACCAGTGACCTGGAGTATAGCCAAATGGACTTTAACAAATGTGAACAAAAATCTAATAAGATCTTTAGAGAAATTGAAGAAAATGCAAGCACTATGTCTGATCCTATGAAGAAGAGCAACATGAGAATAATTGGATGAGCAGAGAAAGACACAAGAAGTCATCTGCAACAATAGTCAGAGAATTCTTGATGGAAAACTTCCCCAGATTAATGAATGAAAACCAGGCAACCATTTGGGAGGCTGAAGACACACCAGCTAGATTGAATCCCAAGAAGAAGTCACCACAACACGTAATAGTTAACTATTCAACTTTGAGGAAAAGGAGAAAATCATGAAAGCAGTTAAGGGAAAAACAAGAAATCACATATAAAGGTTCACAAATAGGAATATGCTCAGATTTATCAGTGGAAACCATGAAGAAGAGAGTGGAGTAATATATTCCAAAAATTGAAGGAAAATAACATAAGCCCAAAATATGCTACACAGCCAAATTATCTATCAAGATATATGGAGAAATCAGAGCCTTCCAGGACAAGGAAAAGCTGAAAGACTACATTATAAGAAACTCAGCCTTACAAAAGATTCTTGCTGACCCAATTTGGGCAGAAGAACAGCATTCACGAAATATAAATAAGAGACCAGCACATAGAACAAACTTATTTAGCCCCAAAGATAAGATGGTTTAAGGGTGAAAAGAAGTAAAGATTGATCAACATTCACATGTACATGCACAGCACATTGATAAGAACTGTTTAAAATGATGCTTGGAGTCATAAAGGATATAAGGGAAGCAATACAGAAAAGGATGTATTGATAGAGGAAATAAAGGCAATATACCAAAGGGAAATACAAGATTTAAAGGTTGAATTAACAAAAGCCAGTGGCAAGTTGACAGACTGCCACCAGACTTGCATCTGTGGCCTAGATGACAACCAATGAGACCTTAACAAATGGGAAAGGCAGTCAAATAAGTCAGAGAAGCAGACAAAAACCATGTGGATGCGATGAAGAACAGTATCAGAATAATTTTATTTCTGTAAAAAGACACAACAAAACAGTCAACAGCGAGAATAGTAAGGAAATTCTTAGAAAAAATTTCCCCGGCTTAATAAATGGAAATCAGGCAAACATTTAGGAAGTTTAAAGATTATCCACCAGACTGAACCAAAGAAGAAGTCACCAACACACATAATAGTTAAATCATTTAACTAGGTGGAAAAGGAGACGATCATGAGGGCAGCTAAGGAAAAGCAAATGGTCACATATAAAGGTACCCCAATAAGAGAGACATGTCTGACCAGAGCACATGGGAGCAAATGACAGGGGAGCAAGAGAGAGTGGTGCACATCCTGGCCCAGCAAACCTTGAGGCCCAGCAAACAGCCAACAAACAGAGAGGACCAGATGGCCAGCTCTACTATGAGACACCATGTCCCTTGCTGACCCATGGCCTCATGAGGACCAACACTGTAGGTACAGTGTTGGGACTGCACCCAGCCTGATGCTACCACACAGAGGAAAACACTATGGGCATGCAGCAGAGCAGCGAGGGGAACAGAGCATGAAAGTCCTGAGGAAGGCTCAAAGACAGATTTTTACGCAGGGCATGGAATCCTTTCAGACTTAACCAGAGGTCACTGAGAGAGGTCACCCAAAGGAAGTCACTCCTGGAGATCTTGAACTATTTACAGGGTTTTTAAAAATTATTATTATTTATATATATTTTTCTGGACATAGTTTTTTTTCTTGTTGTTGCTGCCATTGTTTTGCTTTCTTTTGTGGCTTTGTCTTCCTGTGTCTTGTTTTTGTGTGTGCATATCATTATCTCGGCATTATCTAGATAAGAGAGGTTGGATGATCAGTCTGGAAGAGAAAATGACAGGACCATTGGTTCTGAGGTGGAGGAAAGCCGGGGTGTTGACCAACTCAGGACAAGGGAACAACAAGTGATCCAAAATCAGTGGCAAGGTGGGTGTGAGAAACCTGGTAAGGGTTGATCAAGGTTAGGGTGATCGAGTGGATCACTAAAACCCAAATTAAAGCTGAGCTTGATAGTGGGACAAGAGGGAAGTAAAGGAAGTAGAGGAAAGAAATAGGAGGCAAAGGGCATTTATAGAGGTCGATATTTATAGGTTCATTATTAAGACAGTCAATGGATCTTGGGCTTCCACTCAAGTACTTCCTCATTGCAAGAACACTTTGTTCTATTAAATTGGCATTCCATGATGCTCACATTCCCGACATGGTTACTAAAGACAAATGTGTGTATATGCAAATGTGGTGAATAAAGCTGATGTTGTCTTGCTATCAAAAAATATAACTTCTGGGGTCTTAAAGGCTTGAAGGTAAATGAGCAGCCATTCAGCTCAGAAGTTGCAAAACCCACATGATGAAGCATAACAGCCTCTGTGACCACAAGGTGTTGAATGGATCAGGTATAGGGTATCAATGAACTAAAAATTATATTATCATAAATGAGGGTAGTAGAGTTTGGGGACCCAAAGCACATCTATAGGTAATGGACTTTCCCTTGCAGAGGCATCTCAGGGAGGAGACGGACCACCTAGGGCACAGTGTAACAATGATGAAGCATAAAACTTCCCTCTAATTCTTCAATGCTTCCTCCTCCCCTCATCAATGACAAGCAGATAACAATGGAAGGGCATCTTCAATTCCAAAAGGATGGTGTCACGAATATAGATTATCTCTTAAAAGTTTACAGATTGTTATAAAAGGAAATGTTACAAAAGATCAATGTGTTATCTCTCATAAGCTATATTGAACAAATCTTAATATAACAAACAGGCAAAAAGAACAAAACAAAAAAACAACCCCCCCCAACAAAAAAACTCACCAACAATAGATTGGGTTTAACTAAAATTGAAGCTGTATTGGTTTCAGCTGATTTCTATGAAATTCTTAACTTCTTTAATTTAATGAAGATGCATTTATATTAATTTTAAGTCTAAAATTCACATAAAGATCTCATAATGCACTGACTTTTCTAATCCAGCTAACTAAATAAGTAAATATAAAATAAACAAATATAGATCAAATAATGGAATGTGCATATGAAGAGATGATCTGTTTTTATAAAAGAGTTTTAAACAGAAGAAAATACTGTAAGAATCAATGCAGAGCAATAGCAAATGGAATTTTTCTATCACAATTTTGTGATTTAAAACTGTATAAAGTATGTAATTTAGAAAATCAATGAAAAGTGAAAAATAGAAAAGGGAAAACAGGATCATGGAATGACTTGCTATTTATCTATAAGATAGGGTGCAAAATATTTCATTTAATTCTAAAATGCAAAATCATTCAAATCATAAAGCACCTCTGATTTACAGAATTTTAATAATGAATAAAGGCAGAAGAAAACTTTATGTGCTCTCAAGAAACAGAAGACAATGTATTAATTGGTTTGATATCACAGAAAATAACCTAAAAACAAAAGAAAAAGAAAAAATTGCAAAAGATAAGATTAAATATATTTAGGACATCCCAAGATGGTAACAAAAATTATTATTATTCATTATTATTGATCTTTAATCCTTTCCACAATAATTTGTCAATAAATATTTTTGTTTTTTATAAATGCAAGCTAAATTAAGAACTGCATTAGTAGTTGGATCTGTTAAAATAAATCATACATAAATTATTATAAAATCTGGATAATTGATATGATTTTAGAATCGATATATATTAATGGAATTATATTGTCATATGTATATGTATGTGCATATGCAAAGACTGAAATTTTAGAACTCTTGTTAGCAACTGAGATCTCACTCCTATTGTTGGCAGTTGAGGTGTGAGAAAGTTTAAATAACTCCAGGAATGAGGGAGAAGAGGTGCTGGGACAGCACTGCAGCTGAGAGAATCTACCCACTCGCATCACTGTCACTAACTTATGACAGTCATTGTGTTTCATTGATTTTTCAATCTCATATGTTGTTTCTTTTCTAAAGCACAGTCCATGAATGTGTACTCTAGTTTTTAGAGTTTAAATAGATTTAGAGGAAAATTTTTGGTTGATAACTATTATTAATCATAAACATGGTAACCCAGAATAAATGTAATGAAGATATTTCACTTTTTCTTCCCTTTACAGAATCAGAATAAATTTAATTTAACTGTGATTTGCGATTATCTCTCCTTAGTGTCTGTCATATTAAAAACTTTTTGAGATAAGGATACTCATATTATGTGTAATTTTTGGAGGTAGGAATATTACAAAAAATTTTATAACATTATTATTGTCCCAATTTTGCAACTGTTAGGATGGATTTTTTTCTTCATTTTTTTTCTGGGTAAACAATACTGAATATGCTTTTCTTTTTTCCTTTTCTAACTCCCAGTCTTTGTGTATTTCATTTTAATACTGTTTCTTGAAATCTTGGGTTCATCTTTTCCCCCCTCACTTAGTTCTGCTACCTTTAAGTTCCTAAATTCAAATGCAAATCCTTTCTAATATCCAGTTTGGTCTTTATTTCCTGTTTGCTAAATGATGATTTGCTAAATGATGAAATGTGCATGATGGTGGTTTTATATTAACTCTGTTTTGTGAATTATGTGAAAGTTTACAGAGAAGCAACATCAGTATATCAGCCTCAAAACAAAGGTAAATGAAGATGTTCCTATGTGACTGAATTATCACCACTTGGGATTGTAGTTGATGAAAGCAAACACTTTCCCATAATTCTTTATTTTCATTGCTAGGTTTTTGACACTTTTCCATAAACATCAGGTGACTGATGCTCCTCTGTTCTATTACTAACACTTCTCCTTTGAGTATGTGTGTCAGGCAGGGTTCTCTTAGAGAAATAAAAATAAGGACACTAGTAATTCTTTTTATATATTTATATATAGAGACAGGTATATAAGATAAGAAAGAAACAGTTAACTAAAAAGCAGTACCAATTGCTTGGTGCAACTCACTTGCGTGAGGCAGCTAGAAGATTGGCAGTCCTTCAAGTCTTGAGGGCCGCTGAGCAGTCCTCTGTAGAGCAATCCAGGCTATCTGGTCACAGGCAGCAAATAGCAAAGCAGGTCGCCAATAGTCAGCCAGATGACAGAGTCCAACAGTGCCCAGCTCAAGAGATGTATATCCCAGGAGCGTGGTAAAGTAGAGTTTGAAGGATCCTCAACTCACAGCAACACAGTCCATGATTAGGTGTCCCACAGGTAGTGTTGCTTGGAGGTCGAGGCACAGGACGAACAAGGCAGCTCTCTGGTTCGATGATTCGGAAGCAAGAGAGAAGGCGGGACTCGCTGAGCCCTTCCTATCTCTGCTCTTCAATTCATCTTGTGTGTTCATTGGCCGTGCCGTCACAACAGACCCACCAATCTTCTGTGGCCATGTTGGCATAACAAACCTACCCATCACAGTATGTTTCCTCATATCCCTGGGTTCTGCAGTTTGATGTAACATTCCACAGAACCCGTGGAACTTTGAGGAACTGGCTGATATGGTGGTAGATGACATTCAGTCCAAAATTCAAAGGTCAGGCAGAGAGGAACCAAATATAGGGTCCAGAGTCGGAACTCCAAATACCCCAAAACCACAGCAGATCTTTTGATTTTTACTAAAGCTCATTTAGGAAACAGAAGTCTGGCTTTCCAGGTGAAGCCATGTGTGTAGAACTTTATAAGTGATACCACTATATGGTCCAAGGCAAGGTGCTCACATTTTATCAGCAGGTGAGCTACTTATAAAATGACCAAGTCAAAATGATCTACCAACTACAAAAGTGTAAAGCATATATTTTTAGTTATTTATTACATTTATTCATCAATGCACTGAAGTTTCTTTATATATGCAATGTATATATATATATGTATGCATTGCAAAATCACATGTGTCCATATTGCACAACACAATTAGCTAGCTACACTTTTTTTCATTACCTGAGTTTACTCTGATGACTTGCACTGATTGGAATGGGCCAGGCTTGCATAATCCAGACCATAACTGCTGACAGCCAGTGTCAGGTACACTTTCAAATGATCATCAGTCTTGGTGGATCCATAGCCACAGGCATATGAGGTTCAGAATCATACTATATCATATAAGGAATCATGGCTAGAAGGGCTATATTAAGTGAACATAGCTCAAACAGTTTGATTTGAGGCTATTGTACCTCATATATAGCCAACACACATCTGTCAATACATGTGAGAATGTTACTAGCCTATTTAACAGATTTCAGTAAAGCTTTTAGGCAAAAATTAAGTAGGATAAAATGATTCAATTCAATTTCCAAAGAGTAAATGAAAACCCACTGGAGGACAAGAAGCTGATCTACAATTCATCATGGGGGTAACCCAGGATTAGGTGGGGCACAAGCTCACTTTCTGGGAGACTTTGCTGCTGACAAAACACATGGAGCTATGCTAGTGCCCTGAGCTGAAGGAGCCACCTGGGGACCCTGCCAGCACTGAGATACTTCTACCAATTGATCCATAAAACTTTCTACCCATTAGCTTGTGCTCTTCCTGCATTTGGTATCATTACACATATTTCCTGAGTCTGAAGAGGACCGTGTAGATTGGTATCGGGTATAGGGTCTAATATTGGTCACATGGATTTGATCTGAACTGGGCTGGGATGTATTCTTAATATAAAATTACTCTTTATATAAAGCTCTTTCTTACACACATATGAGTCTTGCTGGATCTGTTTCTCTAGTCTACCCAGACTAACACACCTCTCTAAACTATAATACGCTTGCTATCTTCTGGGGAAGCCAATCATCCAGGTGGACCCAAGAATCCATAAGGAATGCCTACTTCGCAGTAGTGGCCACTTTTGAAGTTTTATCTTGTGTCCCTACAGATGTTAATATTACATTTTAAAATTCTGTGCAAATCGGAAACTTAGATGATGTAATTGTAGCTATTAGGATAACTTTTGAGTTGTTCACTGAATTGGTCATTGTACTTTTATAAAGGCACTCTACCAGTTTGGGGTGTGATGTAGTAACTTACAGTAAATCCATGTTCCCATGAGAACAACCAAAAAAGTCAGCTACAATAGAAAATCAATGAAAGGCATGGAGGACCAGTGTACATATATTTATTTGTTAAGTATTAAGATAACAGATACACTTTAGGTCCCTATACAAAGACATCCTTAATAGAAGAATAATTTATTCTGATAATCTGGCACATTTTGATACTCTCTTTCCCAACACAATTACTAGAAACAAAATGGGTCCAAAAGCAAATGTGGTGAAGAGAGTGGGTTGTGCCAGACTACCAAAAGATAATAGCATCTGGGGTCTTAAGGCTTGAAGTCAAAAAAGTGGCCCTCTAGCGGGGAGGCAAATAAGCCCACATGAAAGAAGGCCACTGGCCTCTATGATCACAATTTGTTGACAGCATCAGGTATCAGGTACCAAAAGATTAAAAAAAGTATTGATGCAAACAAGGGAGACTGGAGTGGAGATTGAAAGCACAACTGTAGACAATTGGATATATCAACTCCCACCCCCCACCCCCCGACTCCCTAGAGGATTTTAAGGAAAGGATGATTCAACCAAGGTGTGGTATAGCACCAACAAATCACACATCGCTCCTCTATTCCTGAATATTTCCTCACCTCACTACCATGACCCACTTTTACCTTACAAATCTAGCTAGACCAGCGTAAGCACATTGGTACAAACAAGAACTCTTCAAGCATGGAATTCAGGACAGATAAGCCCCTCAGGAATAGTAGTGGGAATGATAATATCATGAGGTTTGAAAGATGGTCAGGGAGGGGGAAGGGTGAGAAAGGGATCCCATCCAAGATTGGGGCACCCCCCAGGCCTAAAGGAATGAATAAGAGAAATGTGCTTGAAGGAAGACAATGGACAGTCAGCTATGAAATAATTACAATATATAGTTGATCAAGGATTCACAAGCGTGGGGAGGTGGGGGAGGGAAGGAATAAAAAGAGGAGCTTATACCAAAGACTCAATTAGAAAATGTTTTGAAAATAATGATGGCAACATATGTACAGATATGCTTGATGCAATTGATTTATGGAATTCCATATAAGCTTTAAGAGTCCCCCCCCAAAATGCTTTTTTTTTAAATGGTGAGTTGCTATGATGCAATTGATGTATGGAATGTTATATCAGCTTTAAGGTCCCTCAATGAAATTATTTTTTTCAAGGTAAGTTGGTATCATATTTTTGCTCAGGATGTTTTCTAGCATATAGCAGAGAGCAGGATATTGCTCAAGCCATTCATACAAATTCAACAAAGAATGCTATCAGTATTGCTTTTAAAGAGAGTGCAGGTAGTGTGTGATATGAGAAAATAATGATAATTTATAAACTATCAAGAGTTCATGATGTAGAGGAGAGTGGGGGGGGAAATATGAGGAGCTGATTCCAAGGGCTTTAGTAGAAAGAAAATGTTTTGAGACTGATGATGGAAATAAATGTGCAAATGTGGTTTGCTTACAAAAGATGTATGTATCGATTGTGATAAGAGTTCAATGAGTCCCCAATAAAACGATTGCTTTAAAAGCATTCAGAATTGTCTGCACTGTTTCAGTCAAAGACAGACACCCATTTGAGCTGAAAAACTAAGTTTTTGTGTAAGCACAAAACATAACTTTCAAAAGGAAATATATACCTCAGACTCTGTGACCAAAAAAACCCACATATTGCTATGTCAACAGGAAACAATTATCTATACATAAATTTCTCCAGAGGTTACCAGGCCATCAGCCCCTGAAGCACCATGTTCCATTGCTTATTTAAATTGGGGGTGTTACATATCTGACTACCTATCTTAATGGCCTTGTTTATTGACTTTTTAAGTTAGAAAACCATCCCTACTGATAAATCTCAGAAGGAAATTTTACAGCAAGGGAGGAAGCTAAACAAATCATAAATAATGTTATATTTCTAATATTTTGACTAACAGCAGGTTGACTCATCTTCTCTGTCATGTTCTATCATTTATCTAAATTTTTTTATATCCATGGGATCTGTTTAAGATTAAAATTTTCTTGCTGACTTTCAGCATAGCTCTTCAGGTAAAAGACAGTCAGAGCATGACTTATAGGGCATGGATCGTGATATTGAGACCCCCTGTATTTTGCCCAGTATTGGATCTCTATTAAGGACACACCCAGGGGAACATGAACCTAAGAAAGACTGCCTTTCCATGGACAAACTAAAAAGGAGTCAAAGCAATCAATTTTCTAATACACTCCGTGGGTAATATCATCTGCTTACTTGGTAAGTTATCAGAAGGCATTCAATAGACACAATCTATGTGGGGGCTCTGCAAAGGGATTTTAGGTTTTTGCTGTCATCAAAACCAAAAACTAATTGCCATCAAGTCAATTCTGACTCGTAGTGACCCTATTATGAAGTTCACTCCCCCTCACAATGTCTAGTTTACCACACATGCGCAAGTTAGCCTTTCCTGCCTTTCACAGTCAGATATCCTATTGTAAGATAAAACTAATTTTATTTTCCTTCTATTCAGAAAAAGCAGCAACAATAAAAAAGCATACCACACATTATTTATTCTTTTTTTATTATTTTCAGCTAATTGGGTATAGCCTACATATTTTAAATCAAAGAAGACATACTAATTTGAAAAAGCATAAAATTTGATTTTAAACTTTAACTAAGCCTGTATGTAAGTGGATAATTTTAAAGAAACAAGATAGCAATCAAAATAATTGCAATTATCTTAGCAAATAAAAAATGATAATCATAAGATATAAATACTATAATGTCATGGGATGAGTTAATGACACTGTGGCAGAGTAATCTTAGCTGGTCTTCCAGACCAAACTATTCCTATACAATATCTGTCCTAGAACAATGCAAAAGTTATTAAGAATTTTTTTTCCAGGAACTAAGTTTAGAGTGCATGTATCCCAGTGAAATATTGACTGGTCAGAAATTATTTGAGAAATGGTGGAGCAATGTCTTCCTTTATTTTTGCAGGGGATGTTGGATGACAATATATTTATTGAGAGCATGTAGTTTGGTAAATCCAGTCTACTATGAAGGCACACTACTCCAAGAATAAGTTAGGCTTTCAAACAAGTAATTTTTAATGCTACTCCTCCTAGTGTAAGAAATATAATTATTTGTTAATGCTCTTTAGAATCAATAATCTCCTTACCCCACCCCACACCAGCCCCCAAATTTCAGTAATTAAACTTTCAGTTAGATGGTTAAATTTTTGGTTGTCTCAAATAATTTTATCATAATGAGTTCTTCTACTGTTGTTCTTGTAAAACCCTTTATAAAAATGCTTTAGTTAGGAAGAAATGAAGAAAATAACTATATTTATCAGACTTGAATATAAATATATCTTTCCCACAAAATAATTAATTTTATTTCCAACAAACATCTTTTAAAGATTTTCAATGTCAACAAATCCCTTAAAAGGTCTTAAAATTATCTATGTACCACAATACGCTCAAAATAAAATTTGTTTTTAAGGTTTTTTTTATCAATTTTAAAATCTATATCAAAACCTGACATTAGTAGAGGATGTGAATCAAGATTAATGTTTTGTTTCCTTAATGTTTGTTTCCTTCAATTTTATAAGACAGTATTATCTAAGATAACATCCTTAGTTTTCTTATGGGTTGCAGTCTGTTTAAAACAACAACACCTCAATCAAAGCCATTCCTCAGTGTTTAAGTTCCATCTGAGACACACAGAGTATCTGCAGAAACCTATGGAAGAACACACCCACAATCTCTGTTTGAAGTGACAAAAGTTCCACGACCTGATGCCCAAGAGACCTTGGAACAGATGGTCTGAGAAGAAGTGCTGAGAATATAAGGCATCTTCTTCTCATCTTGACTGAGATTCATCCTTTCAAATAACCAAATACTGGTTGGCAAGGGAAAGAGGGAAATCTTGGTGAAAGTGTGAGACAGGGCAACAAACTGGTACAGACCTTTAATTTTCATATACAAGTTCAAGTTGTAGCTGGAGAAAATGAAAAAGGTCTCCTAGAGTCAAACTACGACCTTGAATACATTCCAACAGAATTTCAAGAACATTGAAGAACAGATTGGCTTCATTGAACACTGATGAAAAGGAGCCGATGAGCTGTGCGAAGAGTTCAATAGCATCGTAGATGAAGAAAGCTAAAGATCATTACAAGCTCAGGAAATTACGAAAAGAATAATGTTAATGTTAAAAGAGACTCTGGACCTTACTTTTAATTGTAGAGTTGCTAAGACAAGTGGAAGAAATGATAAAGTTAGAGTTGAACAGAAATTTCAAGTGGTATCTTGAAATGACAAAGCAAAATATTATAATGAAAACTGTAAAGACCTAGATTTAGAAAAACAATAAAGAGAGCATACTGCAAACATTCACGCCTCCAGGTGAAAGATTCTAAGGACAACCTATTAAATGATGCAGAAAGTCTCAAAAGATAATGGATAGGACATACATGCATCCTCTATAGCTTGCCAAAATGCTGGGGGAACTCCTGTCTGTCATCCATGGCCCTTCTCATGACTGGGAGAAATTCCTTACACCTTCTGCTGTGCTTCACACCACGTAGGGCAACCCCTCCTGAGGTGCTATGCATTCCATGCTGCTATGGGAGAATCTGCCTGTCCCCTGCAAAGGTCTATTCCACCTGAAATAGACTCACCAGCTCTCCACACTGCTTCAGGGGGTTGTGAGAACCACCACCTACACTCCATGGTGCTGCATGCTGCCGAGGGCAACCTTTCCAATGTCCTAGGCACACCATGGGGCTGTATTAATCCTTGCCCACCCACAACGGCACTCCCACCAAACACACCCCCACCAACTTACCCCTATAACCCCTCTGAGGTGCTCCATGCTGCTGTGGGTCACACCATCACAGTTTCCTGTGAGATCATCTGGTGCAGTGCCATTCTCATGGATGACCAACTGTCTGACCAGCATCCCTTGAAAGGGTCATTCAAATTTCCCTTCAAATAACCAAATACTGGTTGGCTATGGAAAGAGAGAAACCTCAATGGAATAAAGTGATAGCTTAAGCCCAAATAGAGTTACCTGCCTTCAGGCCACAGAAGCATTCCTACTAGCCTCCCAAAGAGAATCCAGGGCTCTATGATTCTCTGGAAAATGGTGTTGAGCTCCATTAATATGACACACAGACAGTAACTAGTCCCTTCAACTTCATCCTCAACACCATCACCACCAAAAACTACAGCAACAAAACCCTGGAGAAGCATAATGCAATGTCAGGAGAACTCCTGAACCTAACAATGTGTACAGAAGAAACAGACATTGACCTTACACAGAAAAAAATCTTCATGATGGTTCTTGGATTCATACAGGCTATCAGTAAGCAATACAGAAAAAAAGGATGAAACCATAGAGGAGATAAAGGTCATGCACCAATGGGAAATACAAGAGTTAAGGGACAAGCACCAAAAGAAGATAGGAAGGATAATGGATGAGGTAACAAAAGCAAACAAGTTATAAGAAGTCACTAATAGAATAGAAGAAGAGAATTGTACCAGCAATCTCAAGGACAACCAGGCAGACTTCAACAAATTGACTTCAATCAAAGAAGTTAGTTAAAAGCGGGGAAAAAAAATCTAAGAACAATATCTGATGTCATGAAGAGAAACAACATTCAAAGAATTGGATTAAGACACTGCCAAGACACTGCCAAGAAACTAACTGTAAAAAGTAAGCAGGGAATTCCTGGAACAAAAACTCCCCCAACTTAATGAATGAGAATCAGGCAACAATTCAGAAAGCAAAGAGGACACCAGAAAGGCTGAATCCCAGGAAGAAGTTGCCAAGGCACACATAATAGTTAAACTCTCCAACTTCAGGGAAAAGGAGAAAATCATAAGAGCATGAAGGAGGAAAAAGGCAGTCACCTATAAAGTTACTCAGATAAGAATATGCTCAGACCTAACAGCAGACACCATGAAGGATAGCAGAGAATAGAGTAACATTTTTAAAAAGTTGAAAGAGATCAAGGCCAACTCAAGAAAAGTTATGAAAACTAGCACAAATAGTGGGAGGATGAATACTTTCCTATGAAAAATGGGTGGGTATGGTCTAGATCAGAGATGAAATTAGAAAGTTTTTAGAAACCAACAATAACAAGAACACAATATACCCAAACCTTTGGGGCACAGAAAGTAGTTATCAGAGGAAGCTTGCTGGTGATAAATGCACACATGAGAAAAAAGAGAGATTTAGGATTGATACACTGTCACAAAGCCACAGTCATTAGATCAGAGTGAACATAATGATCTTACTAATAACTGAAGAGAAGAAATAATAAAAATCAAGACAAGGATTAATGAGTGTGGGGGGGAATAATGCAAAAAATCAAAGGAATTGATGAACAATCAGCAAACCTAACCAAATAAAGGAAAGAACAAACATCAGTAGCCAGGATAAGGGTTGCATAGGGGAAATTCCAACAGACTCTAACAAAATTAAGGTATTAATATATAGTACTGCAAAGGACAATACTCCAATGAATTTAACAGCATGGAAAACATGGGCAATTACTTAGGAAAACAATCCTTCCTTAGATTATCCCAAATGGATGTAAAAAACCTCAACAGACAAAATGGATAATCTATTCAAAAGATTATAAACTAAAAAAATCCCCTTGACTAAAAGGCTTCATGGGAAATTTTTACCAAACATTCAGGGAGAAAGACACCTATCCTACACAAACTCTTCCAGAGCATAGGAAAAATGGAAATTCTATGAAACTTATAACACTGATACATAAAGTGGTTAAGGATTCCAGAAGAATTGAAAACTTTAGACTGATTACTCCAATGAACACCAATGCAAGAATCCTTAACAAAATATTGGCAATTAAATACAAAATTACGTAAAATGAATTAATTCTTCATGACCAGGTGGGATTCATTTCAGGAATGCAGGGATGGTTCAACATCTGAGAGTCCAACAACATTATTCACCACACTGACAAGGGTAAGAACCAAATAACATTCATTAATGCAGAAAATGTATTCAACAATATCCAATACCAATAAGATAGTAATGGAAGGAAAATTGCTCAATATAATGCAAGCCATATATGAAAAACAAATAGTCAATATAGTGTCAATGGAGAAGACAAAAACTTTTCCACTAAAAATGGGACCAGACAAGGAGCATCCTTGTCCCCTCTTTTATTCAATATCGTACTAGAAGATTTAGCTAGCAACATAAGGCAAAGGAAAGACATTAAAGGAATATATATGGGGAAAGAAGAGGTAAAACTATCATTTTTGCCAATGATATGATTTTATATATTGAAAACCTAAAAGCTCACAAAAGGAATGCTGAAAGTGTTTGAGGAATATGACAGAGTGGCAGGACAAAGATCAATAAAGATACGTCTATTGGATTGCTATATATACTGGATGAGGTAACAGAAGAGATCAGAAAAGGAAGGATTCTTTACAAAAGTCAAGCACAAATTGAAATAACTAGGGATATACTTGACAATGACAGCAACAGATTTGTATGAGAAAAACTACAAAACACTATTATAAGAAACCAAAAGTGACCTCGACAAATGGAAGCATATTCCATGTTTTGAGATGAAAAGACACAATGTGATAAAGATGTCAATCCTACCTAAGGCACTTTATAAATTTAATGATATCCTGATACAAATGCCAGCATCTTTTCTCAAGAAATTTGAAAAACTGACTACCGATTTCACATTGAGAGGGAAGAAGCCCAAAATTAGAAGAAAACTCCTCAAAAGGGTGGGCTTTCTTTACCAGACTTTAACACTTTTTATAAAGTATGCCAATCAAAAGACTTCACCAGGAAGAACCCACAGATTGGGAAAGCATCTTTAGCAATGACACATTATACAAAGGCCTTATTACTAAAATAGACAATACTCTGCTACCCTACAATATGAAAGAAACAGAGTCCACTATAGCATTGTTGTTTAAGGGCTTAGGTAGAAAGAACATATTTTGAAAATGTTGATGGCAACATATGTACAAGTATGCTAAGTACAATTGAATGATGGATTGTTAAAAAATTTGGAAGAGTCCCCTATTAAAATGGTTAAGAATAATAAAAAAGAATACACAGGGTCACTGTACTTAAAAGAACTAGCCAACTTTCCACAATTTCAGAGAGTAGCTTATGGCAAAGGAACAAGGATACTTAGCTAGAATTCTAGGTCTAGTGAAAGCATTAGTCAAAAAAAAAAAAGACTCCAGAAATTGATGGAAAACAAGCTGAAGAGTTTTAGCAAGCTAGTAAAGGATTGGACGCACCTACTAATCTTTGCCAATAATTTGGAAGACAGCTACTTGGGCAACTGAATAGAAGAGTTCCATATTTGTATGCATCCCCCCAAAAAAAGGTGACCTACAAAAATTATCAAATTATAGAGCAATATTACTAATATCACGCAAGGAAACTTTTCCAGAAGACCATCAAACAATGGTTGCAACGATATATTGATAGGTTGCCAGAAGTCCAGAACTCATTCAAAAGATGACTTGCAACAAGTGACATCATTGCTGATGTCAGATGAATCTTGACTGAAAGAGGAGAATACCAGAAAGGTGTTTACTGGTGTTTTATTGACTATTCCAAGGAATTTCACTGTGTGAATCATAACAAACCATGGATACATTTGAGAAAAATGGGAAATCCTCAAGACTCCAGAACTTTTCCATAGATCAAGAAACTGTTGGGGGAACAGAGCAAAGCGATATGCATGCTTTAAAATCAGGAAAGCTGTGATAAGCTGCATCTCTTTGCCATAGTTATTCAATCTATGTGAAGCAAATATAATAATCAGAGAAGCTGGATGATGTGAAGTAGAATGCAGCAATAGCTCTGGAGGCAAACTTGTTAAAAACCTGCAATATGCACATGATACAACTTCACTTGCTGAAAATGAAGAGTGCTTGAAGATATTGGGTTGTAGTTTTCAGTGTGAATTTCAACTTAATATCAAGATCAAAATCTTAACAAATAGACCATTAGGTAGCATCATGATAAATTGAGTACAGATTGAGTATATTATGCATTTAATCTTGCTTGAATCTACAATCACTGTTCATGGAAACAGCAGTGAATTGTCAAACAATGTGCTGCATTTGGTAAATTTTTGTTGTATGAGACCTTTTCTTTAGACTGATTGACTCAAGTCATGGTATTTTCAGTCACTTCATCTCCATGTGAAATTTAGATTTTGGATAGGAAGATCAAAGAAAATCAATGAATTTGAATTGTGCTGGGAAAGAATATTGAAATTACAATGGATTTACAAAAGGACATTCCCACCCTCAAAAAAAAAATCTGTCTTGGAAGAAGTACCATGAGAGTGTTCCATGGAGGCAAGCATGATAGACCTTTGGTTAGTGTATGTTGCACACCTTTTCAGGAGACTTCAGTCCCTGAAGAAAGACCCACACTTGAAAAAGTAGGGGAACAGGGAAAAAGAAGATCCTCAATTCAGTGTCTTTAAGAATGAGCTGTGGCATAGGAACAAATGTGAGGGTGGTGCTGAACCAGGAAATGTTTTTTTCTGTTATACATAAAGTCAGAATGGGGCAGAGCCTACTGGATGGCACCTCACAACAACAAAAAAGGTAAAAAAAATTGAACTAATAATTAGTAATTAGGTCAGGAAAACCCCAGGCCCAAATGATTTTATTGGTGAAATCTGCTAAGCTTTTAATGACAATAAAAACAACCAATGCTTCAACAGATGTTCTAAAAGAGCAGCAATACATCCCAATTCAGTCTTTGAATCTCTTATTGTAATGATACTCAAACCAGGCAGTCACCACTAAGCAAAAGGAAATACAGAATACAATTTACTATGAAAATACTGCAAAATTGAATCTAGTACCATATAAAAAGAATCCCATAATTGAATGGAATTTATTCTGGGAATGTAAGCTTACTTGAATTCTGGAAACTATTTAATATAGCATATGAATTGAACAAAATAAAAAATAAAGATGATTACAAAATAAACATACACCCAGAACACATTTTATGAAACAAAGCTAATTTGCAATTGAAGGGATGGGTTCCTTAAAATAATAGGGCATGTCACAGGAATGTTCCTCTAAATCTCAGAAAGAGTTAGAGTTAGAAGAGTTAGAAAGCCAAAAAGGAAGATGATTCTCGGTATATCTTAAACTGAAGGAACCCCAAACAAGTGACCTCAATCCCGTGAGTCAAGCTGGTTCTTAGCAATCCTACAGACAGCCTAGTACTGCCCTGTGAGTTCCCTAGCACTGTCCCTGTGAGTTCCCTAGCACTGTCC
>PVJH01022198.1:9974-37192 GCA_004026705.1 Nesogale talazaci | reverse complement strand
ACACACTGCATGGCTTAAAATCAGATGTGTCAGGATTGCATCCTCTCACTGTGCTTATTCAATCTGTGTACTGAGCAAACCATCCAAGAAGCTGGATGAATATGATGAAGAACATGGCATCGGGATAAGCATCTGCACACCGTTGCTTGCTGAAAGTGAGGTGGACTGGAAGCATTTGCTGACAGAGAGCAAGGACTGAAGCCTTCAGTATGGATTGCAACTCAATACAAAGAAGACAGAAAATCCTTACAACTGGACCAGTAGGTAGTAACATGATAAGTGGAGAAAAGATCGAAGTTGTCAAGGATTTTGCCTTACTGGATTCACCATCGGTTGGAATGCAAAAATCAATCAAGCCATCAAAGGACACATTGCATTGGGTAAATCTGCTGCACCAGCCCTTTGTAAAATGTTGAAAGGCAAGGATGTTACTTGGAGAACTAAGCTGTTCCCTGACCCGAGCTGTGGCATTTTCCATTGCCTCCTATGCATGCAAAAGTTGGGTATTGACTAAGGAAGACAGAAGAAGAATCGATGTATTTGAATTACGGTGCTGGTGAAGATGAAAGTACCACAGACTGCCAAAAGAACACGTAACTCTATCTAGAATAAGTACAACCAGAGGGGTCCTTAGAGACAAAGATGGAGAGACTTCGTCATACGTACTTTGGGTATGGTTGGGGAGGCCAGTCCCTGGAGAAGGTCACCATGCTGGGTCAAGTCGAGGGCTGGTGAAAAAGGGGAAGGCCCTCGATGAGGGGGATTGACACTGGGCTCAAGCATGGCAATCGTGAGGACGGCCCAGGACCCGGCAGTGTTTGCTCTGCTGTGCGTGCACGGGGTCACTGAGTCAGAACCCACCTGACAGCGCCCACCAGCAATGGGAGCACCAAGCCGGAGAGTGGGAGAAAGAGCCGAGCTAGGGTTAGGGAAAGGGAAGGAAGTACCTAAATCAGTTGTGCCTGTTTGGTATTTTTGATCAAGGCTGGTCCGCACTCCACCCCATTCCTTCCTCCGACAGCACTACATTTTCTGAACAGGGTTCTTTATGTCCTTCCAGTAGCGTGTGCCATTTCTTTTGAATCTTATAGGTTGGGGAGAATGGTAGAAAGGTGGGTTGTTCTTGCTATCTTCAGAAGCAAAGCCAAAAAGCAAAAACCCAGCACAGCATGGGAAGCCTACAGGAGGCCCACCCTCACCCCTCCCCCATGTTGTAGTCATGATCATTGTTAGGCAGGTGGAGGACTGCATATGAAGACTCATAAATATATCCTCTCCACATTAGAACTCAGCGACTGTGAATGCATAGAACAGGGAGAGGGAGTGGGTTGCAGAGGAGAAAGAACAGTCAATAATACTCAAACGGGCTGGTTAATGGTTCCATTAAGCATTTTACATCTTAAGCAAAAGAGCCGACAGACAGAAGCCAGTTTCCAGCTTTGTTCCCGCCCGTCTCAGTTGGAAGCAGAACAGACATTAGAAAAACCAATTGCCGAAATAATGGCTCAAATGGCTTTTTGAAATAAATTGATTCATGCGAGCGTGACTGATTTTTAACTCTTTGGGGGTTAAAGAGAACGGTGATGCTTCTGAATTAGACTGGAGCTTCTGTGTCCCTCAAAAGCCACCTTCAGGAAGAACATCTTTAAGATTTGAAAGCATTTAATACATGTAACTTCTGAAAGATTTACTGTTCGGTACTGTGGTGAAGAAAGAAATAGAATGCTTGTACGGGTCTCAGACTATCACTTCAAAAACAGAATGAGGTTAACTCAAGGCCTTTGGAGATTCATCATTCTGCTAAAATAAACATAGCAGCCTTCTCCTCTCTACCTAATTCTTATGTCCATATTTGGCAATGGGCTGGCAGCAAACACGCTTGACTACTGCAAAGCACTACCTTCAAGGAGCTCTGCCCCCATGCTGGGCTAAAGATGAACGCAGGTATTATATACCCACAGGGGCGTTACTAATGGCTTGGTTACTTTGATTGATGGGATGTAAAAATAAAATAGCTCCAGTGGAGCGTTTTATGGCTCTGAGAATCAGGGAAAAGCTCAACTTGGATAATATTTTAGGGAGATCTTGATAAGGTCAGTTCCAGTCAGGATTGATTCAATGGCAGTGAGGATTTTTTTTTATGGATTCATTTTTTTTGCATTAGGTCAAGTTCTCAAGATGTTTTGGGCTCTGTAGAGGACCCCATCCCCTCGTACAGTCATATAAACTAGGGCTCATGTACGTGATAATTTCAGGAAATTGCACTGCGTGAGTTTCCAATGTCACCTGAAGTGGTGTATTTGTTGGTTGACTAGGGAAAGTTGAGCTTGCGATGATTGGGCAACCTGTGTTGTGTGTACATCTATGAGCATGCCTGTGTGCGTGTGTGCATGTGTGTGGTGGGTGTGTTGATTAGTCCAGAGATTAAGGAAGAAGCAAGATAGGGATAAAGGCAAACGGAATTGGAACTGGGGAAAGAAGTGAAAATGGAAGAAGGATGGGGGTGGGGTGGGGGGCAGCACACTTAGTTCATATTCTAAAAGATCCAACATCAGTCAGGGCAAATCCGCGAAGCTTTCCTCGGTGATGCTGCCACCAGTGGCGAAGAAGCAGCGGGCTCTGGCAAGGTGATGGGTGGGGAAGTGGCCTGTGGATGAGGGAGAAGCCGAAAGTCTAACTACTGGTCCTCGTTGGCACGCACTATGTGTGACTGGTGGTGGCCGCGGATAAAATGTTGACAACACATAAGCACAGTCATCGGGCTCTTTGTGAATGACTTAGAAAGTTGGTCCGTCTATTGGAAAGGTGAGCTGAATGGTTGCCATGGAAACTGCAGAGGCGAATTGGTCCACTTAACTGTCCCCATAGTAACTAAGCTCCCGGAGAGATAGAGAGGAATTAGTTATCTTAACCTACTACTATTGTCCCCATGGTAACCAAGCTTTAAATGGGAGCTCGGCCTCCCTGAGCAATCCTTGGACCCGCTAGGCCCCAGTTTAGGAGGGGAAGAGCAACTAGCTCCCAGCGGCTGTGTGACGTGAGTTTGGGCTTGTGTGTGCCTGGGGTGGGAGGGAAGCGTTTGCATGCCTGGGAAGAAGGGTAAGATGGTGGGGCATACAAGATTTCTTCCTGCCCCCAGCTCATTTGTGCCCAACTCACTCATGGGTTGAAGTGGACGGTGCAGCTGGGAGGGGCTCCCCTTCCCGGCTACACATTACCATTCTGGTGCAGGGTGCGCCGGCGCTGACTGGACTGCAGGCTCAGGACGAGGTACTGCCTCATAAACTCACTAAACCGCTTCTGGTTGGCCAACTTCCGGGCAGACTTCCGGGCCCCGGTGAAGCCGCCAAACCTCTTCTGCAGCTGCTTCTGCTCTGCGGCTCCAGCCTCCTCCGCGGCAGGCCGCGTGCTCGCCTGCGCCTGGCTCAGGCTCCGGACTCGCGGCTTGCGCTCCAGGTAGCGCGTCTCCGACGCCTTCGGCTGGTCAAGAGTCGTCGCCTCGTTCTCGGTCTCCGGCTCAGCAGGGCTGAGCTGCCAGGACCTCCTGGCCAGGACCTTGGTGCATGGAGTCAGGAGAGGGCTGGGGAAGACCCTCTCTTCACACTCGAGGATGCACACCTGCGGGGGAGGAAAAGACACCGGGACCTCTCTTAGTCCAAAGCCAAGGAGGAGACAAAGCCCTCGCGCGTCTCTATCTGTGGTCCAAGCCAGGAGCCCTGGTGGCCTGGCGGTTATGCTAATTGCAGCTGTTGAACCTCCAGCGGCGATGCAGATTGCAAACACGAGGCTTTCTAGTTCCATGAAGAGTTCCCCGCTCGGAAACCCACAGGGGCAAGTCTACTCGAGTCTTAAAAGGTCACTATGGGCCTGAGCCCTGGGGCCATAAGTGGTTAAGTGCGGGACCACGGGCTTGGCGGTTCAAATCCAGCAGCGGCACTGGGTGGTGCCCACGACCACCAGGGGCAGTGATGCCCAAAAAACAAACAAAAAAACGCCCAAACAAAACAGAAGGTCACTATGAGTTGCAATCAACTTGATGGCAGTGAGTGTATGTCGATATGTTTATCTCTAGGGAGATGTATACTCAGTGCAAATGTTCCCCAAATAGCTCTTTACCAAGTATTGCGCAATCGTTGGGAGAGCCTGGTGGCATAGTGGTTAGGAGTCGGCCGGCTAACTCCAATGCCAGCAGTTCAAAACCACCAGTTCCTTGGGAGAAAAATGGGACTTTCTCTCCTGCAGAGAGTTCTCGACAGGGGCAGTTCCACCCTGTCCTAAAGTCAGCATCGACTCTAGGGAGTGAGTGTGACAGTCCCTCACCTAGATATTTAGGTTTATAGAATTGATAGAATCTCAGAGTTGGAAGCAAAACCAGCCGCTCAAACACTGTGGATTACACATGAAGATACTGGGACCCAGAGGAGTCAATTTACCCAAGGTGCGTTGGCTGGTTGGTGCCCGTTAAGTGCACCCCGACTGCCTCCCAGGAGGTCATCATCGTCGCGAGGGGAGTCACTCAGAGAGAATTCCATTTTGTTCTCTTGTCAGGCTTGTGGGAGCTCCGGTGGGTTTCAGAAGGTGGGGGTGTGAGAATGTGTAGTTCACGCTGCTTGGTTAAGGTTGCCATGTAAAATCCAATCTAGGTGTTATTCACATCACACACACACACACACACACACACACACACACACACACTTACTCATCGTTCTCAGCACCACTTACAGAAAACCAGAGGAAGCCACTTTGGGATGTAGGTAGTTTGGGCATTTAGGGCTGCACCGCCTACAACCCAGCTTTTAGTGGGGGCAGAGGTTCTGCCAGTGTCAGCCAGGTGGACCCATCAGACCTCTCGCTGCCACCATATCACCTCGCTGCCTCCATATCACCCCCAGGGTGGAGTCCACACCACCTGTCTCACCAGGATGTTCTCCCACCCCTCCTCGTCTCAGCCTTACTCTCCTGCGTTCCTGCCTCTGGGTGGATCTTCTGGAAGTCTCTACTCCCAATTTTTCTTCCTGTTTGCTTTTGTGGGCTTCATTCCTGATTCACATCCCTCCTTTCTGGCTGTGGCCAGGGGCAGTGCCATTTCAGCCTAACCTTGTCAACTCTGGTCAGTGGGGAGGTGCGGGGAGCCCTTTTATCTACACTTTGGAGTTCTTACCTGGCTGTGCAGGCCACCAAGATCTACTGCTTTTGTGTGTGTCCCAAGTCCCCCATCTGAAGAGCTCAAAGCGCTCACACAGCTGCTCAGGGTGAAGCAGATGTCTCCAAGGGCAAGCTGTCAAACCTGATCCCTAACCCCAAAGTGCCATGCGTTACGCAGCTGATGTCACACAGATCTCATGGGTTGTTCCGCTTCATGAGAAAAAAAAATGAAAAGAAACGCCCCTTAAATCCTATTTCTTCTGCAAGTCTTTGTCATGCACCCCCAACCTATAAACCCCTATAGCTGCCGACAAGCCTCTCCTGCATGTGCTGTGTACACAGTGCCACTGGTGTCCACATCTTGCAGCTACAACCTCTCGGCTTGTGGGGATCTGGTCTCCACCCTCGTTCACTGTACCTAACCTTGCCTTCCAGAAGACGACTCAGTCACTAGGTCCCACAGTCCCGCTTCCGTCTCATTCTCCCGACCCTGGGGCATTTGGCAATGTGGACCATGCAATCCCTCCAGCATCTGATATTTCACAACTGGTTTTCTTTCTTTCTTTTTTTTTTTTTTAGGCATCACTGCCCTCTGGTGGTGGGAGTAGGAGGCCCAGCCTTTGCTCCTTGGAGCTGGAATCGAATCTCCATCCCAGTGGGCCGCAGTCCGGTGCACAACCACTATGCCACCGGGGCTCAGCCCCCACACCTGGTTTTCTAATGTCCTGAACTGGCCCAGTCACTGTTCTGATCCCTGCCTAACATCTTCACCAACAAAGCCTGTCTTTCTTTTTGAGAGCAACCTGGTGATGGAGTGGGTTCATATGTGGGGGTCGTTAACCGCAAGGTCAGCAGTTCAAACCACCTGATACTCTATGAGATAAAAAAATGAGGCTTTCTACTCCCAAGAGTTAGAGTCTTAGAAACTGAACAGGGGCAGTTCTATGAGTTGGTATTGATCGATGGCAGTGAGTTTGGATTTTTGTTTGTCCTTCAGGGAGGAGGCCATCAAATGTCCCTCCTGTATCCACCTCCCCTCTTCTTACAAACAGAAAACACATTTTGATCCTCACAGTCAGTGGTGTCCAGCAACATAGAAATGGCAGCGATCAGGTGGGGCTTCCAGGAAAGTAGGGAAGAATATCGTTGGTCCCTTCTTTTTAATTTTTTTTTGGGGGGGCATCACTGCTCTCCGGCAGTGGAGTAGGAGGCCCAGCCCCACTGCTGGAATTGAACCTCCGTCCCAGTGGGTCGTAGTCCCGCGCACAACCACTATGCCACCGGGGCTCAGCCCCGTTGGTCCCTTCTTTCTTTCTTCCTTCCTCTAGCTTCCTGCACAAGCTGTGGCACTTTTTGCCGTGGCCATCCTGAAACCATGAGGGAGACTGAGGAAGAGGATCTGCCCAAGAGGATGGAGCAGAAAGAGCAGAGTCTAGGATGTGGAGGGTAGCCCTGGACTATCAACCTCTGCCTTCTCTACGAGGAATCCAGTGGTGGCATAGCGGGGGAACACATGAGTCTGTTGGCCACGAGACCAGCAGTTTGAACCTGCGAACTGCTTTTCAGGAGAAAGATGAGGCGCTAGACTCCCATAAAGAGTCACAGTCTTGGAAATCTGTAGAGGCAGTTCTATCCTGTCTTCTAGGGCCGCTATGAATCAGAATTGACTCAATAGCAGTAAGGTGTCTGTTTTTGTTTGTTTTGGCATCACTGCCCTCTGGTGGGAGTGGGAGGCCCAGCCTTGCTCCTGGAGAGCTGCTGCTGGATTTGAACCGCCAAACCAGTGGGCCGCAGTCCTGCACTCAACCACTACGCCACCGGGGCTCAGCCAATAAGGTGTCTTTTTTTGGAGTTTTAATCCTTGTCTTATGTAAGCCACAGCTACTTTTGGTCTTGGTTACTAGAATACAATTCCGGTCTGGTAAACACTTCCCACCTCCAAGTCTGCCCTTATGCTTAGCATCTCTCTCTTTAAGTGACATCTTAGTCTCTAACTCACTCAGCTTTGAAAACCTGGGGCTGCTTTTAGCTTCTCCTTTCTCTCCCCTCTCCATGCAATTAACATTCATGTCTGCATTCCCTCCTAAGTTGCTTACATAGTCTGTCTCTCTTTGATCCCTGCTTCTCCAATCTAGGTTTATTTTTATTATTACAGTATTCTTCCTGAAGAAAAACTCCAATCACTTCCATAACTTACCCACACTGTCCAACACCGCCATTGGCCACACAACAAGGCCTAGTTCCTGAGCAAAACATTCAAGACCCTCCGCTATCTGGTTCCAGTCCAACTTGCCAGTCTGATTCCTGCTTCCCCCTCACACACCATCCTTCAGGCATCTGGGCCTACCCCTAGGGCCTCCCCTCAGCCATGCGTGTGTTCACACTGTTGGGGTGACCTCCTTCCACTCAACTTTGGGGACCAGAGCCAATGTGACTAAACACCTGTGGCACCTTCTTTAACCCCTTTGTGAAGAAGTACATGTTCAACAAGCCTCCCAGCTGATTCTTTGGTGTGACTCACCTTTGAGAATTCTGCTTTGGAACTTGCTCGTGGGACATGGTGCTCAGAGAGACTACTCTCCGAGAAAAAGACAGTTGGATCTGAACTTAGTCTGCTCCCGAAATACTTTGAAGAAAGCCAGGTAGAGTCCTATGTGGGTTATTACTTTATAGCAGTTATGACTTTACCTCAAATGGGGGTAATACTTTCTAGTACGCGTTTTGTTTATTTTTAAAATGTGGTGAATCCGTACACCAAAGCCAACACCCATTTAACAATTTCTACCCACTCAGTTCAGTGGTATTGACTCCAGGCTTCAAGTAGTGTAACCTTTTCCCAAGATGTCATGGAGAGAGACATTCTACCACCATAAACAACCTCACTGACTCTAAGCCCAAACTCCCTGAAACGGAGGCAATGTTTGGCCTCCAGGGGACATTCATCCATGTCTGGCACCATTTTTGATTGTTAAACTGGGGGTGGAGTGGGGGCAGGGGTGGGGTAGAAGATGTGATACTGGCTTCTACTGGATCAAGGCCAGGGATACTGTTAAACACCCTAAAATGCACAGGACAGCTCCCACAACAGAGATTTACATAGCACAATATGCTAAAAGTGGCACGTTTGAGAAGCCCTGTTCGATTGAGTCTGTGGGAAACCAGGAAAGCAGGAGAGCCTGGGAAAAGCACATTGACCAGATTCACACCATCAATTGATGCTGACGCACAGCGACCCACTAGGACGGGCTGGAACTGTCCCTGGGCATTTCTGAGACTGTCACTCTTTGCAGGAGTAGACCGCTCTGGCTTTGTTCTGCAGAGCACCTGGTGGTTTTGAACTGCCAACCTTGCAGTTAGTAGCCCAACTCATAGCGGCTCTGCTGCCAGAGCTCCTTGGAAGAGGGTGCAGAAACAGAGACATTTGAAGCTGGAACGGGCCCCTGAGCATCCTGGGTCCAGTCCTCATAAGCTCAAACTGGGAAAATTCAAGCTCACTGCCCTTGGGCCGATTCTAACTCACAGCAACACTCAGGGGAGGGTGGAACTGGCCTGAGGGGTGTCTGAGCCTGGGAATACAAAGCTTCATCTTTCTCCCGTGGAGAAGGCCGCACTGTGGACATTGCTATACCGAGTCAGAGTAAGGATGACATCTGAGTAATCTCAGCTTGCTCAAATTGATCGGAAAGGTGGGCTTGTGGGGAAAAAGAAGTATTTACTGGGGTAAAATATCACCGGTGATTTCAAGTGACGGGTCTTGCTCTTAGCAGCCTAATCCTCTGCCATTGGGGCTCATGGACAGGAAGCTCTAAATCAGGGACGGGGAACCTTTTTTCCTGCCAAGGGTCATTGTATCTTTATAAAATCACTCAAAGGTCAGGCTGGTCAAACGTTAAATGAATTCACCCGGCATGTAATGGCTCGGATGGCTTCTCTTTGGTGAGACATGCGATGGTAGCTGGTATTGATCATTTCTCTGGCCGTTTAAGGCCCAGGGCTGCATGTTCCCCACCCCTGCTAAATGTTCACTGTGTTGCTTTGCTCATTGCCTTTTACAGAACCAGGTGGGAGAGTTGTTAAACCTGGAGGCCATTAGGTCTCCTGCGAGCCCCTGGGTTTCTAAGCCCAGATGGTAAGTAGATTTTGTGTCAATCTTAGGCAATGTAATTCCACCATTCAACCAGATGCATAACCCAGGCTCAGCCTTGGCACACTGTTAGGAGAATTAGGTATTATCCAAATCATCTCACGTTTAGGAAAAGGCTTTGGATGAATATGCAGAAGCCAAATTCAGAGTAACATTTGTTAAGACCAGATGGCAAATGCACTTACTGCCTAACCCTCTGGTTGGAGGCAGCTTTTTTCCAGAGATAGTTAATGGCCTGTTACATGAACTGGACACATTTGCACAGCCCACACTGATGACATTGCGACACTAAGCCAGAGTATGGATGACAGCTGGAAAATCTCAGCTTGCTGCCAAATTGATCTGAAAGTTGGGTGTGTGGGGAAACAGAAATATTTACTGGGGTAAAATATTAGGACAGTAAGTGTGTGACGGGCATACAACTCAAGTGGGAGGAAAAGAAGAAGCAAATTGAGATTGTCACTGTGGTAGTTACATAATTTTCTGTCAACTTGATACATAAGCATGGGAGTGGAGTCTAGTCTGTCAATCAGGTCACAGCCGGATGAGGCCTCCTTGTAGGTGTGGCCTTCTCATGAGGATTCTGGGAACTTCCTCTCTCTCTGTTTTCTCTTCCTGGAGCTCGAGGAGTCATGCAGAGACTGAGATGCTTCCATTGGCCACTGGGTCCACAAGACTTTCTACCCACTGACCTGTAATCTTCCTGCATTCAGCATCATTGCATGTTCTGCCTGAGTCTGAAGAGGAATTTAACCATCTAGTATTGGGCATATGGGTTAATGCCCAATGGACTTGACTTGACCTGGACTTGTGGACACGATCTGGACTGAGCTAGGATGTTTTCTCAATATACAATTGCCCTTTGATATAAATCCCTCTCTTATACATATAGGGGTGTCTCTAGATTTGTTTCTCTGGTCAACCCAGACTAACACCATCACATTTCCTTCACTGAAGAGTCAAAGCTCTTATGACAAAGAGACGTTTGGATGCAATTGATGCCAGGAGGTTCTGCTAGAATCTTTGAGGGAACCAGATGGATGGGAGGCCAACAGATGAGTAGGAAAGAGAAACAACATAGAATTCTCCCTAGAGATCAGACACTCAGGGACTAACCAGAAGGCCAACAGTTTGAGCCCACCAGCCACTTGGCAGGAGAAAGATGCAGCAGTCTGCTTCTGTAAAGACTCAAACCAAACCCACATCCAATGAAGTGGATGCTGACGCACAGTGACTCCGTCAGAGTGGAACTGCCCCTTTGTTGGGTCTCTCGGCTTACCTCAATGCTCAGCACCCAGTAAGCCCCAAACCCACAAACCACTTTTGGCTGAGCTGATTCCAACGCTTGGTGACGCTATCTATGCAGAATAGGATTGCCTGGCTTTTCTTCCAACTTGCGTCTGACTGGGGATGGGCCACCGCCTTGCAGAGAATAGCTGAGTGTTTAATTGTTCATTCCGTCCAGAGACTCACATGGGAGGTGCTCATAAAACAACTACCACGATGATGATGACTAGGTTAATGGGGAGGCTTTGGATGCTTTTATTGCATTCTGGTGGCCAAGAGATTGGGCGTGGAGCTGCTGACAGAAAGATCAGCAGTTTGAAACCACCACCCGCTCGGCAGGAGAAGAGGAGGTTGTCTATGCCTGCAAAGAGTTATAACCTGGGAACCCCCCCCCCCCCGAAAAAAAAAAAAAGGCAGTTCTACCAGTCCTGTAGTGCCTATGAGTCAGAATCAACTCTAATCCGGCACTGCCTGCCTTGGAACTTCTGGTGCTCATTGTTCGACCCACATCACGGAAAGTCAGAACAGCTTCAGGGAGGATGTGCCCTGGAGGCATAGTGGGTACATGGTTTCCTGTTAACCTCAAGACCAGGAGCTCAAAACCGCCCTCTGCTCAGCCAGTGAAAGACCAGACTTTCTACTCCCATGAGCAGCACAGTCTCAGAAACCCACAGGGAGAGTTTTCACCCTGCCCTCTGTCCTCTAGGAGTCAGAACGGATTCCACGTGCGTGAGTTTGGTTTTTTGGCTCATGACTTTCTGGCTGAGAAAGGAGGCTGGGTAGGAGGAGTTTGGGAGCTGGGAACAAGGCCAGGGTGCTCGTGTGCAACAAAAATATTTGGGTTTCCATCTTTGTGCATTTGCCTTAGGAATACAGTTGCTTTTTGTTATTTTTAAAAGGTTTGAAACATGGCACTGATTGAAAGAAGTTTATTGGTCTACAAAGCCAAAAGACTTGAGTTATACTAGACTTAATAGAATGTTTATGTACAGACTGACGTTAAACTAGAGGGCAAAGCGGTTGAGTTAATGAGTTAAAAATCCAAATAAGAGATTTGCACCTCACATTTAAAGTAGGAGAGAACATGGAAATACCTGAGTTGTTGAACTATTTATAAAAGAAAATCTGGAAAGCAGTGCTCCTTACAATGCTAGTAACAATGTGAATAGCAGGGGCTGATTAAGTAAAGTGAGCCCGGTTCATGGGAATAACAACTTTTAAATGCTATTTATTTCATCACACAGACAATGATCCTGCATAGCAACTAAAAATGGCCCGGCTTTTCTCGACCGGGTGTCAGGGATGATTGTCCAAAAATCAAGGTCAGCCCGGCCTTTCTCATGCCACACACTCAAGCCTGCGTGTTCTTTGCTTATGGGGGAGCCCTGATGGCTCACTGATCAGGAGTTGGGCTCTGAGGCAAAAGGCCAGTGGTTTGAAGCCACCGGCCGCTCTGAGGGAGAAACATGGACTTTCTCCTCCAGGCTTCAGTGACAGTCTCAGAAATCCACAAGCAGTTCTCCCCCTCCTGTCCCGGAGGCTCCCTATGAATCAGATGGCCGTGAGTTTTACCTTGTGGATTGGGTGATCTGAGAAGGCTGATGGAGTGAAAAGTGATGTACAATAAAAACAAACAAACAAACATCTTCAAATCTCTGCAGTGAGAATGCCATTGTCAGGGTCAGAATGCAACACTATGATACAGTGACCAGACGTCCCGCTTTTCAACAATTTAACAATGTCCCGTGGCATTTTAAAATTAGAATAAATATGTTACAATACTACTTTTTCATTCGATGAAATTTTTTTTTTGCTCCATATAGACCAAATTTTTAATCGAGAACCACCCCCACCCCCACCCCCCAGATCAATGGTGCCCTGCTTAAAATCTGGTCATTTTACACTATGAGCATGTCTGTGTTCACACGCTGTTTCGGGGAAAGCTCACATGGTTTGTGAGGTGGAGATGATGGAGGTGGGCGGAGGTGGGGGTGGTCGGCAGGGATGTCCAGCTAGACTGTGTTTCCCTCGTGGGACACTGGCTCTGGAGGAAGAGGCTGGGGGTGAGCAGTCCAGGGCAGGGCCCTCGCTCACCTCGAGGTCGAAGCTGTCCAGGGCCGGGCCGAGCCGCTCCCTGCAGGTCAGGCAGTCCCTCTGGCAGCTGCTGAAGACGCTGGAGAAGAGGCTGAGCAGCAGAAGGTCACAGAGCAGGATCTTCATGGTGCCGGAGCGGGAACCGAGGTGCTGCAACACGAACGAGGACGGGAGGCGGTTAGCCGGACCTGCCCAATTACCCTTCACGGGCAGGCCTGACTAAGTGCGAATGGGGACCCCGACACAGAGAGAGGGAGAGGGCCTTCCGGGGGCAGTACGACGTCCATGGGGTTCAAGATTCACCTCCTGGCAGGGGGTGGACTGTCAAGGCCACAGGTAGTCCTGTCCTGATGGCCAGGCCCAGAGACATAGCTAGGATATGGCAGGTGTGGCCCCGGGAGGGTGCGCTTGGGTACCCCAAGGAGCAATCTCTAGCTGCCTTTGCAGTTTCTGTTGCCAGCAGGGAGCGATCATTACCATTTAAAAGCAAGAGCCACAGACCCTGTTTTCCATAGAGAAGCCCCATATTCATGGGCCTGCAGGGGGGTCTAGGGTTCTGGCTCACTGTGATGTCGAAATAGATAGAGCCTAAGGCATTGCTTTGTCAGGGACCCCTACTGGTGCAATGACTTAAGTGCTGTTTGCCAATCAAAGGTTGTCGGTTCAAACCCAACCAATAACTCCCCAGGAGAACTCCGTCCCTGCAAAGACTACAGTACAGAGAACGCTGGGGGCAGCTCTTCTCTGACATCTGGGGCCGATAGGAGTCTGTTGGCATTGACCGGACGGCAGCCAGCACCAGAAGCATTGGTTCACAGCTCACCACCACCAGGTGCCCTGAAGCCAACTGTTCCACACCCACGTCATGGCTACAGAATGGGCACACCTGCCGTGTCCCAGGCTGCCAGATGAAATGCGGGATGGAAGGGAGCGTTCGCAGAGTTCGAGACACGATTCTGAGATGTAAAACATGAGCTGCGTCAACGATGTGTGAGCTTCCTGCAGCCTTCCCAGCTTGTCAGGAAGGCTCCCTGCCCCTGGGCTTCTCTCTCGCTGGTTGTTTCTGCCAGGTGCCCGGGTCTGTCTCTCTCTGCCACCACCCCCTGCCCCCCGCTTCCCTCCCTCCTCTCCAAGCCTAGAGCAAGCTTCCTGGCATGGTGTCTCACTGCAGGCACAGGTCCTTGACTGTAGAGCTGTGTGTTGAAGATGAACAAAAAACTGTGCTACGAGACTCGCTCCAAGGCTTCCTTAGAGCCACCATGGGTCGTGTTGAGGAAGCAGTGCTGCTGGGAAAGCAGACTGTTTCATCACCCTCTCCTGAGAAAATGTCTGAGGTCTGGTGGCTTAAATGTAGACTGCCGACCCCAGCCACAGGCCGGAGAGGCAGAATCTCTGGCCCTGCCCCACCAGCCCTGACTGCCAAGTCACTCAAAGGCACTCTCGTTGTTCAAACGGTCACTGTTCTGCAGAGAAGAGAGAGGATTCTGCAGGGAAGTCACCCGATGGCCATGTTAGGAGACCGGCCGAATCTTGTGCCCTGTCACATTTCATGCCAGGAGGATGCTGTCTCTCTGGGTGATGAACAAGGGCTTGTGGAATGCAGGAGATGACCTTGGAGGTGAGTGTCGTGGAGTCGGTAAGAGGAACGAGAAGCGGGGAACAGGAAAGAGTATTTTCAAAGGTATAGAGGAGGTGGAATCACAGCTTGTGAGGGGATGGATGGTGGCCAGACCTGGTTGCCATGCCACCTGCTTACCCTCCTCCAGGCCAGCAACCCCTCCAAAGGGAGCCTGCACAGAGTGAAGAGATGCTTCGTCGCCTCCTGAGGGGATGGGACTTTACCTGCTGCAATGTGAGATACCCCCGACTTAGACATATACATAGGAACACGCCTCCGATTCACACCTTCCTTTCTACCTCGCAGCCCAGAGTCTTGGCTCGGATGGACTGCCTTGGTTATTGTAAGAGCCTCTAATCAGTCCTCCGGACGATCTGGCTTCCCTGCAAGTCATCTCCAGATCGGATGATGCCACTTCATACTTAAAATCATTCTAGAACCTCGCTGCTGCCAGGATGACCTCCCAGGGTTTCTCTTAGTGCTGACTCCTGCCCATGTGTCAGGCCTCATCCGCTATTGCTCACCCTGGCATCTCCTCTGGTCCCTGCAAATCACCAACACGATCGGGCTCCTTGATGCCTTTGGACCTTGCCACCCGCTGCCTTCTCTGTCTAGAATGCCCTGTCCAACTCCTATGGCATCTACACCTCAAGAGTCGGCCACTCTGGCCAGCCAAGGCCTCGGCTACCTACGACATTGTGTCGCAGGATGGTGTTGTGGGAAGCAGGTGAGTCCCCAGGCTTCTCACTGGTGTAGGTCTTGGCCGCTGCGCGGTGGTGTGTGCTCAGTCCAGAGACTGCCTGGGTTCAGATTCCAGCTTGGCAACTGACTAGCTGCGCACCTCAGAAATGGGATAATAATGGTACCCACAGCCATTCGTACCTCCTGCCATCTGTGTGCTTGAGAAGCTGGACTCTACGAAGAAAACCTGGCCTCAGGAGTGGAGGAAGACTTATTCACAACCTGCAAGAGGCAGCGGATACCACCCCGCTTGTTGAAAGCAGGGGGGACTTGAAGCAAAGAAAACGTTACACTTTGTGCACACTCAGTGTCAAGAAAGCAAGAACCTTCATGATTAGGCCAATGAACAAGAGGGCCGATGGATGCTGTCAAGGATTCCCCTGTGCTTGGATCCGTGACCGGCGCTCAGGTGGAAGCAGTCGTCAAGAGATGGGATGGAGAATCAATTGCATTGGCAAAACCTGCTGCACGAGTTCTCTTTAAAGGTGGAAAAGCCAGGATGTCATCACTTTGAGGACTAAGGCGCCCCTGACGCCAGCTGTGGTCTTCTCAATTCACTGGACAGTGAAGAGCAACGATGAACGGTACATTTGACTGATGGTGCTGGCGAAGGGTATCGGAAGAACTACAGAGAGCCAGAAGATAAAACAGAGCTGTCTTGGAAGAAGTCCAACCAGAGGACTCACTAGAAGTAAGGGTGGCAAGACTTCAAACTGTGGACATACCACCGGGAGGGACCAGTCCTTAGAGAAGGACCTGGTGCTGGGTAAAGTTGCCGGTCGGGGGAAAAAGAGGAAGACTGACAAGTGCCTGCAACTATGGGCTCAACTCTGACCACAATTGTGGTTGAGTAGGAGGATTCGGGACCTCAGTGCTTCATTCTGTTGCAGGGTGGTCGTGATGAGTCAGAACCTACACAATGACACCTAGCAATGGCAATAACCACATCAGTGGAGTGCTTGTGGCACAGGGAGGAATCGCGAACCAAAGGTTGGTGGTTCAAACTCATCCAGAGGCTCCCAGGAGTCAAAGCTCTGGCTTTCTGCTCCTATGATGGTCACAGCCTAGAAAACCTTACGGAGCGGCCTGCTCAGTCACAAGGGATGAAAACGAGTTACACGTTGCCCTGGCCAACCAGGACCTAACAGCAATAGCATCAATAGTACCTATCTCATAGGCTTTATGAAGAGCTGTAAGCATCCCCAACAACCCCTGCATATGAGCTTATAAAAGAGGAAAGAACCCAGTTCATGGCATTCAGTCTATCCTGCTATTATTGTGTCTTGTGGCACTTCTCACATTATACTTCTAGGGCTTAGGGGTCACTTTCTTCCCCTGCACTGTAACCTCTTGCAGGACAGGGCCTTGCTTTCTGGCTCTCTGTGTTTCCTGAAGCTCAGCACAGGACCACCCATTTAAGAGGGTGGAGCAGTCCCTTAATCTGGTGTCAATTTGAGGATTAAGAGTGTGTGTATGTGTGTGTGTGGGGGGCAGTCTAGCCTGTCATTTGGAGATAGTCAACGAAACCTCTTTGTGGGCGTGGCCTTCTCCTAAGAATTTTGGAAAATGCGGTAATTCCTTCTTGGAGGCAGGAGACACTATCTCTTGACTCACTCCCTGAGAGACGTTGCAGCTTACAAGACACATGGCAGCATGCTGATAGACTGTGAACATTGAAAACTGGAGGAGCCACAGGGACACCCCAGCCAGTGCTGAGACACAAGACTCTGCACCCACTGGCCTGTGACTGTTCTTTTGTCATTGCATGTGCTTCATAAGTCTGAAGAGGACTTTATAGATTGGTATCAGACATAAGGGCTAATATCAGAAATATGACCTTGGACTGGACTGGACTGGACCTTGTTTTCTCAGTGTTCAATTGCTCTTGTATTTAAAACTCTTTTTTTGGGGGGGGGGCATCACTACCCTCTGGTGGTGGGAGTAGGAGGCCCAGCCTTTGCTCCCCGAGAGCCACTGCTGGAATTGAACCTCCATCCCAGTGGGCCGCAGCCCCGCGCACAACCACTACACCACCAGGGCTCAGCCCTTAAAACTCTTTCTTAAACACGTATGAGTGTTTATGAATTTGTTCCTCTAGTCTACCCGGACTAACACAGAGGGGCTTCATTAGTGATTGATGATGGACAGCGGACAGTAGACAGTGCAATGTCCCAGGAACCCTACCCTTCCCGTTAGCAAACCCAGTTTAAGGCGTGTCCAGAGCACTGTCATATTGGAGGTGCAGGGTGCTCATGCCACAGGGATGACGTCAAGGCCTGCCTCACGGAGAAAGCATCTATTAGCTATTTCTCCAGCTTGACTGGGCATGGTGGGTGGGAGCTGGTTTATCCTCCAGAGCAAGGCAAGGCACCATTTTAAGCAAGAGCCCAGGCACTGCCAGCAGAACCCTGGTGACCAGTGGCCAATGGGCATGACTGGAAGAGCGCTGTCGGCCAGGTTTGTGCAGGCATGCTGTCTGTGGAGGAACTTTGGTGCGTTCTCAGCCCGGATAGGCTCTGTTGATGAGAAAATGTGTTATGTCTTTCAAGTGGCAAACAGCCGCCAGAGCAGCAGATGTTTTAGAAGCCTGTCCAGTCTTCAGTTAAGGAGAACAGAGCCCAAGGTTAAGTTTGGAAGGCCTCCACATGTCATTTAATACAAGAATTGTCAAAAGAAGTGTCCCTCTTCCTCTGCTGGAGACATTCTCAGGAGTGTGTTGGGAACAGCGTAGCTGGCCTCTTCGCGGCCACACGGGGGCAGTGGTGTATGTCGCCGAAGAAAAGGAAGCCGAGGCGATTGGACAGGACACCCTGGCTCTCCTCCTTCCCTTCCTGCTCCCAAACTGCAACACCTTTTGATCCTGGAGGCTGAGCTGATACATTCCGACAGATGCTAATGAAATGCTCTCCGTCTGAGGTTTTTCATCAGCTTCATTTACTCCTGCCTGTAGCTCGGTCAGAAATGCTTGGCCAACTCACTGAAGGGTGTTATCTCAAAATCCAGGTAAATGGAATTTTGGTGTGACGTGACAAAAGACAAAGCGTGCCTAGGACATTTTTCTGTGTTCTCTTTATTAGCCATCCGACTGTATCTTGCGGGTTCTGTGGGTTGGTTCTTGGGGACAATTTACCACATCTACCAACATTTGCCAAATTTCATCAGCACCTCCCTACATGGCACACCCCACCCATTCCACTCTTTCTTTTAAATTTTTTTTTTAATTAATAAATCATTATCTTGGGGGCTCTTACAGCGCATAACAATCTGCACATCAATTGTCCATCTTTCACCTCTTGTTCACCTCCAACCTCCTATTCGTTTACAACCGATCCCTTTATACCCAACTCCTAGCCTAATAATTCTACCAATTATTGAGAAGCCACTCTTATTCAATGATAAGCCTTCTCCGCTGCCAGTCAATGACTCTGCCCAACGGGCCTCAGAGAGTCCCATTGCTAAGGCTCATTGTGATAGTAAAATAAGGACGTAGATGGCAGCTAAGAATCAACATAAATATGTTTGTAAAACAAACACAGCTGGGCCTCACACGGTTGGTTCTCAAGGACTGGTTTTCCAGAAGGAGAGCACCAGGTCTTTTTTTTTTACGACGTCTCCCTGTGTGGACTTGAACCCCCGGCCTTGTGTTAGGACAGGAGCAACCCAGAGACTCCAAATAGTGTATATAGCCAAGGGGACAACATTTTACCCTTTGGGTCCTCCTCATACTACCTAGTTCAATTGTGTTTTAGGTAAAATCAGATTTAGAATTTTTCTTGACAATTCAATACCAGTCTTTCATTTAAAGAAGGCTGTATCTCTGTACATGTTAAAGTCAACTAACATGGAAATGAGTACTTAGCTAATTTCTGAGTGATATTCATTGCCAGATTACCTACTAGGCAAGGCAAACAAGTAAGCGCAGGCTTACTTTTGTTTACCTCCCACTCTACAGTGACCAAATTCATGCCCCCCCGCCCCCCATCAAGCATCCTGCTTCCAGGTATGGCTGGCATCTGTCTGTCCCCCGGCAGCTCCTTCATCCTGAGTCAATGCCTGTGTTCAGGTTCCCAAGCTTTCACAGGGACAGAGTCCCCAGTAAGCGAGGTAAGCAAGAGCTTACAAATGCCTACTTACTAACCTGAAGGCAACAGTTTTGTGTGTTTTATCACATCAAAATGTTGTGTGAAGCTGCTCACCGCATGTTGTACGCTTGTGTATACAAACTCGCTGACCGGTTCATCCTCTCTGGTTAGATTTATGTTTGAACGTCACCGTTTGTAACTGGGTGACTTTGGCAAGTCCTCTCACAGTATTCTTTTTTTGGGGGGGGCATCACTGCCCTCTGGTGGGAGTAGGAGACCCAGTCTTGCTCCTGAAGAGCTGCTGCTGGATTTGAACCGCCAACTCAGTGAGCTGCAGTCCTGCACTCAATCACTACGCCACCGGGGCTCAGCCCTTCTCACCGTATTCTAGCACTTGTATTCCGTCGTATTCTCATCGTTTTCTGTCTTGTTATTTAGAAAATGAGGATCAGAACAGGACTTCCCTTTATAGTGTACAGCGACAGTGACCATCAGGGAGTAAAATGTGCCTGTGGATGTCTGAATATGACCTGGTTTGTATTCAGTTATAATTCTGATGTGGCAATGTCATATCTGGGGAATCTTGTATTGAATAGAGAAATGTTTAATGGCCTTTTCTTTTGGTAGTGACACTTTATAAGCTTAATTATGCCTCAATGTTTATAAAGATAAAATATCTTTTCATCTTAATCTATTTGCATGCAATCCTGCTTCCAAGGGCAATGTAATTAGTTGCGTATCTGTTTGAGAGATTACCACTGAAGAATTAGCTGAAGCGCAAAGTTAATTGAGTTTTTTCTTATGACCTATGAGAACGCCTGTGATTTCGGCACTTGTAGTGGCAAACGCAAGAGGGGTCGGCACCTCTTCTTCCCTTAGATAGGCTCCTGGCTTCATAAGCCTCATGTGACAAAAACTTTTCATACCAGGAGGCTTCAAAACCTTGGAGAGAAATGAAATGAAAAGATAATAGAATTATGGTCCCAAGCCCTTGTTAAAGCCCCCTCATATTCCTGTATAACCTTGTCATCAAGGGGGGTTCCTGGATGGTACAGATGGTTAAGCGCATGGCTGCTCATCAAAAGGTTGTCGGTCGAAGCCCACCCAGACATGCTATCTGGAGACCTCAGTCCTGGAGAAGGACATCCTGCTTAGTAAAAGACAGACACAGTGGCGAGGAGGACGGCCCTCAGCCAGAAGGGGAGGCCACATGACTACAATGCTGGGCTCCACCATAACGCGGCAGGGTGCTCTGAGGCAGACAGGGTCCCGCTGATCAGAACCCTCTGGGCGGCCCCTCCCAACGACAGCGGTACCTCGGACAGCAGGCCTGGCGGTCCGTCTTGACAGCCGTGCTGCTGCGCCACCCTGCACATGTGGGGGTGCCGGGCCAACTCGACAGCCGCCACAATCCAGGGTTAGTAGAGTCACCCCCTTTATGAGATGAACAGAAGCTCATGGAGAGCAACAAGTTGCCGAAGACCATCCTGTTTCAATAGCAGCTCCAGGACCTACACGAAGATGGTGGGACTCCCAATGGTGCTTTCTGGGAAGGCCCCCAGGGACTGGCAAGTCCTGCTGGTCTGCATTTGTATTTAATGGGAGTCACTTGACTTCTAATGGGCTCAGTGTGGGGCACTGTGCTAAGGGCCTTATGGGCCCTCAACATTTTACAGTTGAGGAGAAGAGGATTGTGGGGTCAAATAACGACGGGGTGGCGGACCTGGGTCTCAGATGCTTCTGTTGGCCAAGCGCACAGTTCTTCACCAGACATACGTCTCAGTGACTGCTGCAGGTGTCTGCGGAATTCTGTCCTGGTGCAGGCGAACAGATTCTACGGACAGCCTTTTGTCCTCCACTCGGGGCTCCCCCTCTGTGTCGCCTGTCCCCCCTGCATCGGGGGATGAATCACACAGAAAGGCACGAGGTGGGGTGGCTGTTTCTCACAGGCCCGAGTCTCTGAGCCATTATAGCCAGGACTCCCACACGAAGCTTGTGCTGGCTCCGGGCTCACCATCTCCCCTGGAGGGAGGCTCCAGCAGTCTCTCCTCCGCCTCTGACTCATTCTGGCACATCGCACAAAGCGCCTCTTGGTCTGCGCTTACATTTCCCCCTGGGAAAGGGGAGGGGCATTTGGTAAGCCAACTAATCCGAAATCACTTCCGTGGCATCGAGTCAGTCTCAGAACGACCCTAGAGAGACGAGAGTGACCCCTCGGGGTTTCAAGGCTCTTCACCTTCCTGGGAATAAAAGTCTCATCTTTTTCTCTTAGGGGAGCTGGGGGGTTGGACTACTGAACCTGGTGATCCAATGTTGAACTTAAGAGACCACCAGGGTTCCTGGCATCCAGTTGGCAGAAGACAAAATGCCTCTTCTGACCTACACGGGCCACGTGCTCTCAGCTCTGGGGGGCTACGGTCTTACCCAGGGGATTTTGGGCCAGACTCCTCCTCTCTTTGGGTCTCCTTTCCTTTCTGTAAAAAGAGACGGCTGGATGAGCTAGTTCATAGGCAGTGGTTGTAGGAATTGTAAAGGATTTGTCCTCTGAGTCCCTGTCAGCGGGGCCACACGGAAGGCATGATAAATCCAGGGGACAGGATGGCACAGATACACCACAAAACTCTCCTCTGGCTCTTTAATACTTCCTCCCTTTACCATTATGGTTTTATTGGTTGTACTTCATCCATCACGGTAGGTTTGTGTATGCTCATTGTGTATTTGAGATCATTAGGTACATAAAAGCCAAGATAGATAACCCTTCAGAAGCAGTGGTAGGAGGGATGGCGGGAGGGCAAAGGTGGGGGTGGCTGGGGGAGGGAGCAGATGACTTTGCTGACTGTAGAACCCCACTCAATGGAATCAAACAGCAGCATTGTATGTAAATGGGTAGATTGGATTGTGTAAGATATGGCCACAAACAAACAAACAAATCTACTATAAGGAAAAAAAAATAAGGGTACCTTTTGGGTGGGTAGGAGAGGGAGGGGGATAAAGGGGAGTGAATATCAAAGAATTCAAGAAAAAAGAAAATGTATTTAAATGGATCGTGGTAGCAATTTTACAACACTGCTTGATGGGATTGAACTATGGAATGATATGATATCTGTAAGCGCTTCCAATAAAATGATTAAAAGAGAAAAAGGATATTTGTCTTCTAATTATGTATTGGGCTGCTAACGGGAAGGCCAGATGTTTGAAACCACCCACTGCTCAGAGAAAGCTTTCCACTCGGTAAAGGGCTACAGTTTCACAGCCTCCCCCCCCCACCCCCACGCCGCCACCCCAGGGCCAGCTCTTCCCTGTCCTATAGTGTTGCTTGATGGCACTGAGTTGTTTTTGCTATGTTGAAAGGAAGCAAAAGGAAAGCGAGAGGAGGGAGAGAAACTGGATTTCACAGAGCAGTGTGGGACAAACGCAGTAATATCAGCACAACTGTGGTTTCTTGGGGCCTTTGGGCACCCCCCTCCCCACATGGTCCCCTAGGACCTTCATGAAAGGAAATAGCTCACTCTGAAATTTCATCTTCCTGGCTCGGTCCCTGGCCCCCCATATAAGGGTTCCACAAGAAGTATTGCTATAAAATAACAGAAACCTTTATTAAGCAAAACTGTCACTGTGTGAAGCTATTGCTTCTCCACACGAGCTGGAATCGACTTGATGCCAGTGAATTTGGGCCTGGGGTTTTCTCAGACTCATCGAATCAATGCTGACGTCAGAGTGGATTTCCCAGACTGCAGCTGCCTAGGAGAGTAGAAGGTCCAGCTTTTCTCCGACGGAGCTGCAGGTCAGCTCTCCACCCCCAGGGCTCCGTGTCCACACATTGCTGAAGGTGACATCTCCATCTCCCAAGCTGGGGTGGCGTACTGGTTAGGCAATGGGTTGCTAACCTCAGGGCCAGCAGGAGAAAGACACAACTTTCGACTCCTGTAGAGTCCCCGGGCCAGAAATCCGCAGGGGCAGTTGGACCCCGGTGGTCCCTTTGAATGTCTGTGGGTCAGCATCCACTTGACGGCACTGAGTTTAGGTAGCATTGGAACTCTTTCCATAAGGCACGCTGGTGATGCTGGAGTGCTAATCTCCCAGTCGGCAGTTCAAACCCACCTCCTGCTCCAGGGGAGAAAGAGGAGGAGGTCTCCTCCAGTAACGACTCATAGTGCACTGATGCCAGTGGGTGAGACCCCTTCCCTAAGAATTCTGTGCTTTTGGGTTTATACCAAAATAGCAACATGGACTCCTTAAGGAACTACAATTATGTTCCTTTTATTATGTCTTGAGTTTTTTTTTTGGGGGGGGTGGCGGGCGGAGGGGGATGAAGTCTAAAGGGACAAGATCAGGACTGTGGGTGGATGGGGTAAGGCTTTCCAGCGATATTCTTGTAGGATGGTCCTTGCCATACTTGAAGAATGAACAGGTGCATTGTTGTGGAGGCAAAAAAATAATCCCCTGGCCTTTTTCTTACTAAAGCTGTTCTCATTTTTCTTAAAGCATTCTGCATCATACCACCCCAACCCCATGACCCTGCTGTGTCCCAGAAGAAAATCCCTCATGAGGACCCCTTCGCCATCCCGCCAGCCTCCTGAGCTGACCTCTGCCTGGGAGCCAAGGGCCCGGCGGAGCCCCTCAGAAGGCACTCTTCTGATTGACACCCTAACAAGACTAAGACAAGACCCAGAGAGCCTCTCTGCCGCCAATGCACCGGCCACAGGGACACGTCGAAACAGTCACTGTTTGGATCAAACCTGCAGCACATGTTCTGACTTTCCCTTGTACCCCGTCAACATACAAGAGATTTCACAAAGCGTTCATTTTCACAACAGTGTTCAATGCTCTCTGCAGAGATGAGAGAACATAGATTAGGAAAAAAAAATCGAGTGATAAATCTGGGACAAGATTTCCTTAACTTCGTACTTTTAGCAGTTAAATATTTTTGAGCTTCATCTGTTTAGTGATAGCGCACTTGCTTTGTACAAAGCCACTAAAATGAACATTACAGGTCTACGCCCTCAACTTCCTGAGGGCTGTTGACCAGTCGCTGCCAATGGTAAAATAAGCCTAGGGTGGGCAGTTCAAATCTACCAGCCACTGCTCTCATAGAGATTTGAAGCCCCAGAGATTGGGCTCACCCATGTGTGGGTTTGGGGCTTTGGTCTCTAACAGAGGCAGACGCATAGGGAAGGTGTGGCAGGTGTGGAACGTGCCCTGGGCACCACGTCGGGGAGGAGGCGCCCGTGAGCAGTTTCTATTTTCCATTGCCAGCTGTGAGAGCTCATCAGCCATTTAAAGCTAATTGCCAGAGGCGCTGTTTTCCACAGACTGGCTACCGCTAGACGCACGAGCATTTAGCGACATGGAGTGTGCGTGCGGAGAACGGAGAAAACGGACTGCTCTGTCGTCCTGGCACCCGGCGCTGCGTGCCCCTGATCGGGAATGCAGGACACGTTTGTGGGCTGAATGAATGAAAGGATGAATGGGCAGCGGGGGAGGGGAAGCACCCAGGCGGACGGGAGAAGGGGAGGGTTTGGCGCCTCGCCACCGTGGGAAGGCCAAGCCAACCCGAGGCGGGCGTTGGATGGTGACTGCTCTTTCCCTGGCACCCGGGACTCGGCCAAGCTGTAGCCCTCGCCCACCAAGCCCTGCGGAGGTTGCCATACTGCGCGTCTGCAAGGCCGAAGCAGCTGCCAGTATTTAGAAAAGTCACCATGCTACGAAAGTCACGACTGGAAATGACTGCCACCTCTCTAGAGCAATAACCTGAAAAGTGACATGACCCTATAATGATGATACCCCAAATCTCAGGTCTCTTTTGTGGATAGAAGTAGGTAAACCTTGCTGTCAGGTGGCTAGGGACCACTCCTGGTGTGCAAGCCAACATGTTCCAGGAAGCCCGGATTGCCTCCTGAATTCTAAGCAGCGAAAGCCTCACATTGGTGACGGTCCCTGTTTTCTGAGAAGTGTTCATTTCTCTCCTGGGATAGCAGTGATGATGGGTACTGTATCCAGACTTAGGACACAGGTGATGTCCAAGGATCCTTTGTGCTCTTGCCACTGGATTAGGGTTCCTTAGGGCCCTTGGGGGCTTCTGAGAAGGTCACTTCTACTGGCAGTAACCAGTCTCATCTTGTTCCTGCAGTGCAGTTGGTGGTTTTGAACTGTTGACCTTGTGACAAGCAGCCCAGTGCACAGCCTACTCTGCCACCCAAGGGCAGAATCCACTAGATGACAGTGAGGGAGGATTCCTTTGCTCTCGGGGGATTGCAGGGTGGGGAGTGAGAATCCCTGAACCATGTTGATGCAAGTGTAGAAACCCCATTTCAAACCCCGGCTCCCCCCACCCCACCCCCCACCTCTCCTGCCAGGGGAGATTTACTGAGCAAAGCCCACAGCGAAGCTGAACTCCTGCTGAGTCTTAGTTATTCGGACCAGGGAGTCGCTTCCGACTCAACAGGGGCCTGCTGTACAGCAGAAGGAGACAGAACGGGATAGTTCCGGGAGTGGTGGGTTCCTTGGCACCCTTCTGACCCGTGGTGCCTCCACATGGACAGAGTAGCTCTGGTCTGAAGGACACGACCTTCCCAGACTGCAGGTGCCTATGGGTGCGTTTTAACCACCGGCTTGGGTCAGTAGCCCAGAGCTCAGCTGTTGGCTTCATGACCAGGCTCCTTCAAAGACCCTACCCCCTGAGCCAATGGAAAGGAGGAGGAGCACTGCCCCCTAAGGTTTCTTGACCTGTAATCTTGACACGGACAGATGCCAGCACTTATCCACTGTACCACCAGGACTCTGTTTAACCCCCTGGCACCTCATTGATTATGACTCACAGCAAACCTACGGGATGAAGTAGAACTGTTCCTGAGGGATGCAGGGATGACATCTTTAAAGGAAGACAACCGCATTCCCTCACACTTCCCCCTTCCCCCTCCGTGAACCTGACCTTGCTGTGGTTAAGAATCCAACACGTCCACAGAGCTAAATGCTCCAACCTTTGCCCTCCCCCCTCCCCCCACCCCCCAGCCCAAACCCTCCAGTGCTGGCTGCCTGTACACACCATCTAGGACTTAATTACACACCGTCTTGCATTGTCCGCTAATTGGTTCCTGGGTGTTTGTGGTGTTCATGTCGTCCACTGCCAATTAGTTTATAAGTACCCGTGGCCTGCATGGGGATATGTGCACCAGTGCCAGGACGCACATTCAACCAAGCTTTCCACTTCTCAGCTTCATTTTCCTCTGCTGCCCCCATGCAGCGGGACACCGCTTCACCGGGCCATGGATGTGAAAGTGCTGTCTACACAATGCAAATCCTTAAACCGATGTAAAGGGTGGCCCTGAGCACTCTGCTGAATTCCCCTCTGGTGAAGGGTGCATGATAAATTCTTCCCTGATAGAACAGGGCTGGCTCCAGAGAGTTGTGACGGGCTCCAGAGAGCCCACGTTTGAGCCTAATCCTGCAACGACTCCCTTCCCTTCATTGTCCGTGCAGACCCTCCTGCATTTTCTAAATCCCTCCGTCGCTAAAACCAGGGGGCTGCAGAGAACAGGACACTCCAGATGCAGGCGGCATCGCAGCGCCCCCTTCAGACAGAAAACGAAAGCGCGGCCACGGCCCCTTTCAGGAAGGCTGGCCGTGGTGGTTGCAGACCACGTTTGCAGGGACCCTCCCGGGCAGAGCGCTCAGCAAGCGCAAGGAGCATCGATCCTTCCTGCTCAAGCGACCACCGTGTCAGGCGGCGCCTGTGGACCATCTCCCTGCCACACTTTGTACATGCCCGCTGTGCGTTCAGCCGCCGCCCGCCAGCAGCGAGGAACAGCAGTCTTTTCTCTGCCAGGGTTTGCTCGGAAGCCAGGCAGTTACTTTGCCCTGTATGTTGAAAACTCTGCTGGCGAACGCCGTGCAAAGCTCATCTTTTGTTAGTCCGCCGAACAATGTTATTGGTTATAATTGGGGCAATTATGAGCAGCTCAAAGAAGCTAAACACAGATGTTTAAACCTAGGATCAGGATATTCAAGACCAAAGCCGCCTGCTTTAAATAGTCCACTTCCCGACTCATCCTGCCTTCCTTGAAATTCCCCCAGAACTCGCACATGTTCCGAGTGGGGTGGGGGGGGG
>PVJH01022197.1:0-37130 GCA_004026705.1 Nesogale talazaci | reverse complement strand
CATGAACCACTTAGATATGGCTAGATACCTTTGCTATATACTTAGACATGGAAACTATTTTACTCTTTGTCTTGTTATTGGTCTCTCTCCTTTTTTTGAAAAAATTTTCCTTTATTCTTCTTAGCTTTTCCAGAACCAAGGTAGCTTCTTGAGGATACATATCAAATGCTATAGTCCTTGCTTAATCTAAGGTCACAACTAAACAAGTGATAGAAATATCTGCTTCCCTCTGGGGGTTCAACAAAATGCCAAGTATAGACAGAGAGGATTCTTGAGATCTTCCGTTTGGGAAGAAGTTAGAACTGGGACATGAAGGGAAGCCCTGCACTGTCCAACCTCTGGGAGAGGATCTCTCAGCCAGTGTCCGTGATCCATAGGGTATGCTTGAACTGCCAGAGCATTTCCCGTCCCTTGTCACCGCCATCCAGCCGTCTGGCCATGTTTCATCCTGCTACCCACCTTCACAAATCATTGCCTCAATTGTAAACACCTGACACACTTTCATCCCTCCAACAGATTTATTTTTGGCCTAGTGGGGGGGCAGTGGGGCCTGTATGGAAAAGCTTGTGTGATCCATGTCCACAGTAGCTTCTAACAACTGAAAACCCATTTGCTTGGGCATGTTTCTGAATAATGTTTCCCAATTCTCTGTATCAAAAGCCCTGTTTCACTGCCTCGATGACTTGCATCAGGCACTGCTACATGGTCTGGACTAACTTCCATGCTCCCTCCTCCACATGGCCAATGGAAAATGTCTCATTCAGGTCCCCATGGTAACCATTGCAATAAAGAGTGATGTCCACATGAACAATATCACTTTCCTGCAAAGGCCGTCTGGCTGGAATCCCATAACTTCGTTCACTGAGGTACAACAAGACTTTGGAAAATTGTAATAATTCAGGGGAGAAGGACAACAGCTTCTTGCAATGCATGCTAAGTGTTCAGCATGGTCTATTTCTTCAGTAGCTACACCTAGCTTAATCAACCCAGCAGCAATATCCAAAACTTCTCCAGCCAGCCTGCATACAAGTGGCACCCCTTCTATATCTTCAGATGTAGAAGTCATTTAATTTGAGAAGTGCTTTTAAGAGCCTGCTCAGATTCAGACATTCCCAGAGGATGATCGGCATAATCTGATGTTTGAATAGAAGTTGGCACTGGTCTCGCTGGTGTCCGAGGATAATGGGGCTGACTTTACCGGTGTACCAATAGCCTGCCCCAGGGTTGGTGTTAAGGTCACCTTCTACTGTCCAAGCAGAAACTTCTCATTTTGCCTTTTCATCTTTTGCTTTCTTGTGCAGTAACTTGTGAGTAGCCCAGGTTCCTTTAAAACATTCCTCCCAAGAAACCATTCATCTCTGGTTTGAAAAGCTTGCCAGTGGTAATCTAAGTTGGAACTATTGATGTCTTCCTGCCTGTGAGCAGAAGTAAGAGCCCCGGATACCCAGCTTGATGCAGGTGTTGGCACTGGCACTTAGCCTCGCTGTTGCAGCCGTCTGTCTCGCACACCCGCATCTCCACAGCCGCCTCCCTGCCTGTGCCTGGAAGGCCTCCCTGAGGAAGAGTTCTCTCATTCTCTCTTTTAATCACAGTTGGAGTGAACCTATTACCTTGATTTTTTATTTTGATAAATCACTCTATTGTGGGCCCTTACAACTCTTATAACAATCCATACATCAATTGTATTGACCACACTTGTACGTATGTTGCCATCATAATTTCCAAAACATTTTTTTCTACTTGAGCCCTTGGTATTAGTTCCTTTCTTTTTCCCCTCCCTACCTCCCCTTGACCCCTTGATAAATTATATATTATTATTGTCATATCATACACCAACCACTGTCCCCTTTTACCCAGTGAAAGGCAGGACTGGAGTCATGATAGTGGGGAGGGGGGGGCAGGTGAGGAAGCCTCAAGGAACCAGAGGAATATTGTGTGTTTCATAGATTCTATAATCACCCTGGTTGACTCATCTCTTCCTTGTAACCCTTTTGTGAGGCAATATCCCTTTGTCTACAGATGAATTTGGGGTCTCTGCTCTGACCCCCTTTGTTCTTAGCAATATGCTTTTTGTTTGTTTGTTTATTTGGGGTCTTCTGATGCCTGTTACCTTACCTATATAAGATAGGCATGGGAAGCAAGCTGAAGGAGAAAGCAATAGGACCTATGGTTTCAGGAGGACTTGTGGGGAAGAGAAGGTGGAGGATAGGAGCATTGAGCAAAAACTCTGTAGCCCAGGGAACAACTAGGAAGTTGAAATTAATAATGAGGAGGACTTGGAGATCCTGAGGGTGTTGAAGCAACAGCAATTTAGCTGAGAGGAATTGCTAAGAGACAGAAGAAGTGTGAGCCTGATGGTGGGGCAGAAGGAAAGTTAAAAAAAAAAAACAGAAAAGATGAAGGAACCAAAGCAACGAATAGCAGTGTAAACATAGGTGTGCACTTATGTAAATATATTAATACCTAAAAATAGAGGTATTAGCCTAGGTACATATATTTATATGGCAATACATTGAGGTAATGAATGAACTTTGAGCCTCTGCTTAAGCTCTGACTCAATACAAGAGCATATTTTTCCAATAACCTGTCATTCTCTGACGCTCAGCCTTCCTGCATGATCTCTGAAATGGACACATAAGCAAATGTGGTGAAGAAAGCAGATAGTACCTGACTATCAAAAGATAGCTGGAATCTTAAAAGCTTGAAGTTAAGCAAGTGGTCGTGTAGCTGAGATGCCATAAGCCCACATGGAAGAAGCAAACCAGCCTGTGTGATCATGAGGTGTCAACAAAGTTATTGGATAAAAGAGTCATTTTAAGAACTTCCCAGCTATGTACACTGGCACAGACAGGAGACATAGGGAATTCAGGACAGATTATCCTTTTGGACCAATGATGAGATAGGCAATACTGGGAGGGTGAAGGGAAGGTGAGGGGAAAGGGGAACCAATTACAAAGATCTGCATATAAACTCCTCCTTGGGATACAGACAATGGGGAGGTGGGTGAAGGGAGTTCATCATCAGACAGTGTACAATATGATAAAGTAATAATAATTTTCAAATTATCAAGAGTTTATTGGGGGGGTTGCATGGAGGGAGGGGAGAAATGAGGAGCCAATGCCAAAGGCTTAGAAAGAAAGCAAATGTTGTGAGAATGATGAGGGCAGTGAATGCACAGATGTGCTTGACACACAATGGACCAATGTATGGATTGTGATAAGAGTTGTATGAGTCCTCAGTAAGAGGATTAAATAGACAAGAACTTCCCAGCTCCCACCGACTATCTGAACTATCTTCCCCCTATTATATATGCATAAAATATTATAGGTATGATGTGTTGTTGTTTTTTCCCTATCATCTTTAGCAGTTTTCAGAAGAGAGTTCCAGAATCTGTACCAGCATGCCACCACCTTCCATGTGTCTTTTAGGATAACCTTTATTCACATGCTTCTTAGCTTCCAATTCCTTCTGCATAAAGTGATTTATATACCTGACTATTCCTGAATTCCCTCTATGGGCTTCAGTGTACCACCTCTCAGATTCCTGGATAGTTCACAAATATCAATTTAGTATTTACATAACATCTGCTACATGCAAGCTATTGTTCTAAGTTCCATTAATCTCATAACTTTTTTTGAGCTAAATACTCTTTAATATCTCCCCTTTTAGATAGGAACAGATTACAAAAAGGCTAAGAAATGTCTCTGAGAATGTGGCTTTCTGGCACCAGAATGTATGTTATTAGCCACTCTTCTGGGGTGTCACAAGGAGAATTAGAGGTGAGTATTGCACTGGGGTCAGAAGGAGTCATCACAAAAGAACCATTTATGCAATTTTAGCATAATGTTCCAGCAGAAGCTTATTTTTGTTTACAAAATGATCCCTGTAATTAGTTATAACAGTAATAATGCTTTTCATGAGTCCAGTTTCATGTCTCAATGTAGGTTAATTTAGTTTTTGGACTTTCTTTTGATCTCTGGTCATATCTGTCAATACTGAGTTCTACTCAATTAATATAGCTCTTCCAGCCATTATAGTTTGTGTGATAGATTATAATTCTGGATTTTACACCTGTGGCTGTAATCCCATTTTGGAGGGCTTTATCTGATGAGGAACAGAAATGGGAAGAGATGAAGATCTGACCTTAGTAGGGGATACAAGTCGGACCACATTCTCTATTTAAAGGTTATTTTGGTTATTGTTACCTGCCATGGATGTACGGAATGATATGCCACAGCTAAGAGGAGACAATCTACTTCTGGGAACAAGCATGACTGTATAAGATTAGTAGGAGGCCAATGCCTGCTAGAAACTGCCTGACAGAGGCCCCAGATAATATATGCGCAAATAAGATACAGTCCAGGGTTGAGAATAGATGACTATATTTGGGAAGGGTTCATATGCTAATTTGATTTCACCCGGTAACAATCAAACTATCCTACTCTGTCTGTGCCCGGGAAGAAGGTGGGGAGAGATACTTGAAGGATTCTCCTGTAATTGTGAACAGGATCTCTTGCAATGGCACTTTGTTGTTCTTAGGTGCCGTTGGGATGATTGCTACTCATGGTGACACTGTGCACAACAGAACGAAACACTGTCTGGTTCTGTGCCACCCTCACAATTATTCCTGGACCTAAGCCCACTGTGATAGCCATGATGTCAGTCCATCTCATTGAGGGCCTTCCTCTTTGTCACTGTCCCTCTACTTTACTAAGCATGGGGTCCTTTAGCCAGGGACTGTTCTCCTCTGAAAATGTCCAAAGTAGGTCAGACGAAGTCTCATTATCCTTGCCTGCAGCGAGGACTCTGGCCATACTTCTTCTAAAACAGACTTGATTCATTTGTCGGGCCATGGTACTTTCTATATTCTCCTCCGGCACAATTAAAATACATCGGGTTTTCTTCAACATTCCTTATTAAATGTCCAACTTTCACATGCAGGTGAAGCAATGGAAAATACTATGGTTTGAGCCAGGAAGACCTTAGTCCTCAATATAGCATTCTTGATTTTCAATAATCTAAAGAGAGCTTATGCAACTAATTTTTGATCTCTTGATTGCTGCTTCTTACTGGGCATCAGATGATCCCCCTGAGAAGCAAAGGGTGTGATCTCATCTCTGGCAAGAGCTCGGCATTGAGGACATCCTCTGGACCCAGCATCTGGCTTACCCCTACCTTCAGATTTTTGATTGAACAGAGTCCAAAAACCTGTGAGACTTTTCTCCAAGTTTTCCTGAATTTATGTGGGACACTGCAGCAATTTCACACAATGTAAAAACTTGAGACAATCTACTTAAGGGCAGAGTGGAGTTGGTAGCATGCGGAATGGAGCAGAGCAGTATCTTGGAGAGACCCTGCTGGTTATGCTCTGGGTTTCCATCTGAAAGGTCAGCAGGTGGAAGCCTTCAGCTGATCTGCAGAAAAATACAGGGCTTTGTACTCCCTTAAAGGATTGCACTCTCAGAAACTCACAAGGGTAGTTCTACCTGTCCTGTAGGGTCACTCTATGAGTCATGATTGACTCATGGCAATGAATTTGGTTTTCTTTTGAGCTTCCTGGTAGAGTTGGACTCTGAGTTTCTTCAGTCTGCAACTCCTTGGAACTCATTAGGGATTGCTCCCTACAAGGCAAATTGTTGCAATTCTCAGAGTCAAAGTTTACTTCAGTTTGATTTCTTTCCCTTTCTTTAGCTACTCAGATGAATGCTTAGATCCAAAAGGCAAGGAACCTGAAGGGTTTTACGGCTGGGAGCCTTTGCTCTCTTTTGAACTCCACATGTACTCATTGGTCCTCAAAGTAAAACACCTTCTGTGGTATGTAGCTCTCTTTTAAAACGTGACTGATAAATGCAGATTCTCATCTTCTGTATGTTTGTAACTATGACTTTGGAAGAGCTGAAGCTCTTTAGCCTCATGGTCAGTATATGATTTGCCTTCCATGTTTCAGTATGGCTAAGAAGGTAAAAGTCAGATGAATAAAGTAGAGAAGGAGGAGGGGAGGAAGGCAATTTCTGAGAGGAAGGAGAATGCGTGACAAACTTCTGAGTCTATTTCCTTCACAAGCACATTCTTGCAATAAGTCATTCGATAACCTAGGTTTTATCACTCCGAGTTTCACAAAAACAAAAAGCAAAAACCTTTAAAAAAGAATATGTGGAAAAATATTTTTTCCGGTAAAATACTGTGACAATTAGTCATTGTGAACCTATATCAGTATGACTTTTGAGAATGAAATGGTAATTATAGGAAACAGAGAAAAAAATTTAAATTCTTGCTCAACTAATAATTTGGGTGTTAATAATATCTTTTAATGCAGACAGATTTTACAAACCAATTTTATTGAAATAATCTATATGCATTAAGAAATATCACACTTAACCAATTTAAAACTATATTTACTATATATTATTCCACGAACAAAAGTGATAATAGATATTATTAAGAATTCTGTTTGTTTTAGTATAAGTAGAGGTCTATTGTATGTAAATTTGAGGTAAGGTGACATCAGACAAGCTACCACACTGAGTGAGACCAACCCTCATGTTACCACTGGTGCCATTCTGTTACTCTTGAACAAACCAGTCTGTATTTGCAGTTAGATTAAATACAAATCCTTCTCTCATCTCTTCTTAAGTCTTCTAAGAAAAAAATTTTTAATACTGGTAAGTTGTTAATGTACTAAAAGTTCTTATATAGATGAATGGGATTTCCATTTGAGACTCATGTATTGTAAATCTCTGTTGCTTGGTTACAATATGATAGAGATGCTGCTTCCCTGTAACACATAATGGAAGATGCTCTTTTCTTTTCTCCTCACACACATGCCTCTTGACTGTATAGGCACATGCATATTCTTGGACTTTCAACTACTTGAGTGATTTCTAGACACAGTGCAATATTTAGCTTGTTCAATTAGATAGTTAATTTGTAAAGTACTACAGTTATAGTGGGATTACCATCCTTGATCTAAAAATATTGGTTTTCATGTTATGTATTAAAGTAGTATACAGGCATTGGGTCTCTAGCCAAGTCCTCCCTCAACACAAGAACACTTTGTTCTAATAACCTTGCATTTTCTGTTTCTCACCTTTCCAACACGATCACTAAAGTCAAAATGGGTGCATAAGCAAATGTAATGAAGAAAGCTGATGGTGTCTGGCTATCAAAAGGTATAGCATCTGGGGTCTTAAAAGCTTGAAAATAATCAAGCAGCCATCTAGCTGAGAAGCAACAAAGCCAACATGAAAGAAGCATATGAGCTTGTGTGATCATGAGGTGTTGATGGGATCAGGTATCAGACATCAAAGACCCAGAATAAAAAATCATATCAAAGTGAATGAGAGGAAGTGTGTAGTTGAGACCCAAAGCCTATCAGTAGTAAATTCAGAAGGGTCACAAGAAAGAGATGAGCCAATCAGGGTGCAGTATAGCATCAATGAAGCAACTTTTCTCTAGTTCTTTAATTCCCCGCCCAAGGACCTCAATTCTACCTTATAAATCTGCCTCGAACATGTACACAAGTACAGATAAAAGCCCTCAACACATGGAATTTAATAGAATTATTTATTGATAATAAATATAAAGATGACAGCTCATAAAACCTTTTTTTAAAAATTAAAACATCAGTTCTCTTGGTTTAATGTTTATCCCGTCTTCTCTCTCTGCCATTTGCTATCCTCATATCGGAAGGGAGATAGAATGGGTTACTATCTACTCAGCAAGTTACTGTGAGGACTGATCCAGTGAACTCCTGAAAGTAATTCATGAATATCAGCTCATACGCAGAGCTATGTCCATAGACAATGCCCTACCGTTGCTCTTGATGTTTCTCACTAATATTTTCTATACATTATTCAAAAAAGCAAGTTTACTACTTACATCTAGTTTTTTACAGTATATGTATTTCCCTTCAAATATGATTATGTACATGCTTAACTCAATGAGACACTTAAGTCTAGTTTTCCTTTAAGAAAGAATTTCAGTTTTAAAAAAGGATTGATGTCATCAAAGGCTGTACAAATAGAACAATCCAGAGAGATTTTAGTAAGTGTGTAGAAGCTACTGAAGCTTTAAAGAATTCTCCTAAGTCTTATAGCTTTGCATCTGAGATGCAAAACTTTAGGTAACTACGAGCGCTTCTAAATAAGGTATTCTTTATCTTGATAATATTAATATTTAAAACTTTACACAGCTCAGGTCAAGGCAACCAGAAGTTACTGATAAATGCATAGGTTCTTTCTGATTTCCTTTTGGTGAGACTTTTAATACATAGATACTGACTGAGTAATACTTATCTGATCTTAGACATGGTACCACCATGGAGTTCCTAGAATAAGAACGTTATTGAATACAACTTTATGAAATTATAAATTTGGCAATTACATAGTCACAGCATTCCTACAAAGTAGTTTTATGATAACCATTTCACAGACTCAGAAACTAGGTCATTGATTCATATTCATCTCTGGAATCATACCAAATGAAGTATTTTTAGGATGTGTGCTGATTGGTAGAGTGGGGAGAAGTGTCTAACGATGATTACACTGTAAGTAAACCATACTGTCTCTCAAACAGTCTCCTTTTTTATGTTGTGTGGGAGTTTTATTGATGATTGATAAACTCACCTTATTAATGATCAATGACTCTAAGCACCCAGAATGAAAAACACCCACAGGCATTATCAGACAGCTTCTTTGTTATCTCTGGTGGTATGAATTGACTTGTTTTTCCCCCAAATAAGGGTTGCTGGTGGGTGGTTATAACCCAATTTGGCAGAGGGTTTTCTTTGTTATGTTAATGACAATTTTAGAGTCCTAGAGGATTTGAGATATAACCACAATTAAATGAAAGGAAAGCGGAGAACGAAGGAAGAGAGATACCAAGCCACAAGAGTTACTGCCCAGGAGCAGAAGCTCAAAAGAGACCTTCCTTCAGAGCAGAGAGAGAAATCCTAGCATCCCTTAGTGCTGCTGCTATGGATTCAAATCTTCCAGCTTCCTGAACTATGGGAAAATAAATTTCTATTTGTCAAAGTGACCCATTTGTGTTATTTCTTGTCAAGTAGTACAAGATGACTAAGATATTTGAGTTAACCACGTAACACCTTTTCAGTTGGTTCTGATTCAAGATGGTCTCATGTACAACAGAATGAGCATCGCCTAGTTCTCTCTCAGCCTCACAAGCCACTGACAGTTTGGAGTCTGTCAGAGTGGCTACTGTGCCAATCTTTCTCACTGAGCAGTTGCCTGTCTACTTAACCAAGATTGATGTCCTCCTCTGGTGATTGATGCCTCCTAATGACATGCCCAAAGCAAACAATCAAGCCATGTTTTGCTCTGACCTGTAAGGTGTTAATTGACCAACTCTCAGAAACACAGAGAGGGTCTGTAGTAGTTAGAGATTTTGCATCAACTAGACATTCCTGACTGGAAGTGGTGTTAGACCTGTCAATGGGGTGACAGCCTGGTGGTGCTTTTTTTTTTTTTGACATCACTGCCCTCTGGAGATCATGGGAGCTACCCAGCATTGCTCCTGAGAGCTGCCGCTGGATTTGAACCACCAAGCCCGCGAGCAGCAGTCCCGCACTCAACCACTTATGCCACTGGGACGCAGGTGGCCTTCTTTGAGGATGTGGCCCTCTGTAAGGTGGACCCAGAGAGAGAGAGAAAAAACCCCTTTCCTCTCTCTCTCCCCCTTCACCTTTCTACTTGATACTGACCCTGAAAGTTGCCAGAGCTCTGCCACATTTCCACTGACCTTGGATCCACTTGACTCTGCATCCACCAGCCTGTAAACTCTTTATGTTCTGTTTCATTGCATGTGGCTGCATGGGCCTGAAGAGAAATTTATGGATGAGTATCATACTGGACTTATGGACTTGTTTTGGTGTGGGCTGGGATACCTTCTTGATATACAAATACTTGATCAAAAGCTCTTTCATATGCATACATGATGGTCACTGAATTTGTTTCTCTAGTCACCTCTGCTTAAATCAGGTACCTTTCTTCCCAGTCTTTATTAGTGTTGAGGCTCCACTGAAAACTGTCCACTATAAGGGATCTGCTGGTGATTGAACTGCTTGCCATTGATAGTACTTCCAGCACCAGAGCAACACCCAAATCATCACTCTATGGCAAACTGACAGATAGCTTTCTGGATTAATCATGTTTAATTTAGCTTGCTCCTAGAGATTCATCTTTGAAAATTTTCCTAGGTGAGTTCCTATAATTCTTCTCTGTGGGGGGTGGGGTGGGGAGGGGGAAGTCTATCCCAAAGAGGACCACCAGGTTACATATGCCAATGATTTTATTTTACTTGGCTCCCCAATCAATGTCATAGCAAGAAATAATCAATAAATTAAAAGATGCAGTGTACTGGGCAAATCTGCTGTTAAGGATTTCTTTTTAAGTTTTAAAAAGCAAAGATGCCCTTTGGATAAAGTGACCAGATGCCCTGCTTTTGAACAATTTAACAATGTCCCGCAGAGTTTTAAAATTAAAATAAATAGGCTGAGCCCCGGTGGCATAAGTGGTTGAGTGTGGGACTGTGGCCCGCAGGCTTGGTGTTCAAATCCAGTGGTGGCTCTCATGAGCAGCACTGGGTAGCGCCCATGACCACCAGAGGCAGTGATGCCCCCCCAAAAAAAAAACAAAATAAATAAAATAAATATATTACAATACTGTTTTTGCATTCTATGAAAATTTTTGTTGCTCCATATAGACCAAATTTTTAATCAAGGAACCACCCCCTCCACCAATGATGTCCCACTTAAAATCTGGTCACTTTACCTTTGGAGGGCTAAAGTGCATCCGATCCAAGTCATGGCACCTCCATCCACCTCACAGGCATGCAGAAGCTGGGCAATCAATAGGAAAGAACAGATGGCTTTGAATTATAGTGTTGTTGCGTCTGTCTTGCAGGAAGTATGACCAGGATTCTTCTTAAAACTAAGCATGGCAGGACTTTATTTTATACATTCTGCACAGATTGTTAGGAAAGACTCGTCTCTGGGAAAGGATATCAGGTGTTATAGATGGTCATCAAAAAAGAGGGGAAAAAAACCCAGTGAGATAGAATGACCTACAAGAAATGGCTACAAGAAAATAGTTCAAACAGAGTGACTATGTGAAGACAGTGCAGGAGAGGGCAGGGCTTCCAAACTAACTTCAGAGCACTGAAACAGCAGCAGCAGTGGCAGCTATTTTAGTTTCTTCCCTGGCTGAACGGTTCCATGAGAAATGTGGGCCATTTCCTTATCCTCTGGGCTCTTCCATGAGAAGCCTGGTGGTTATAAGTTGGTTGGAGCTCCCCAGGGTCGTCAGTTTGAAACCAGCCAATGAATGGAACAAAAATGAAGCATTCTACTTCCATGAGAACTACAGCTTGAAAACTCAAAAGGGCAAGGCTGCCCTGTCCCATAGGACCACTGTGAATTGGTACTGACACCATGGTGGTGAGTTTGAGTTTTGTTGGAGTGACTACATAAGAGAAAGTTCACTTTCTCCGAGGGAGGCCCAGGTGTGATTCCTGACGGAGGCACCTCATGCACGTCCACCACCTACCTGTCGGCTGCATGTGTCTTGCTCTGATACAGAACACATTTCAGCAGTTTCCACCTCCTCTGAACTAGGAAAAGAAGGCCTGGTGGTCTTTTTTGGAAAATTGGCCAGTGCAAACATCATCCTACCTGTAACTAGCCCCGGGGACAGAGACCAGGTGGCATTTTCTTCGATTGTTCACAGGGTCATTATGATTCAGAGTCAACTTGATGACAGCTAACAATGACCACAAGGGGATATAAGCTTTTCTTTGTTGCTGCTGCTTTAACGTGAAAACATAAATGTTCTTTTCCTTTTAGACAGAAGAGAAAAGGCAAACACAAATCCAAGACAGGAGACCAAAAGCTGTCTGGGTGGCATCGTGACATCTTGCTGCCAAGAAATCCAGGAGAGAGGGATCACAGAGCAGGCTATGATCAGAGTGAAGAAAACAGCAAGGAACTGAAACAAAAATGGCAAAAGAGGAAGCCGCAGCTGAGTGTCCAGAATATATATCAAAATTACACGCACACTCCAATGTCACACATTCCACTATGAAAACGGGCTCATCCCCAGAATCCTTTCTCACCTCTTCCTGACACATTAGCTGCTGATTTCTGTTAAATAATGTTCAAGTTGCTTGACATATACATATAAGATGTTGTGCCACCACAATGCATGGATCTGAGCACACGTTGAAAGCTTGCATTTGGATCCTTCCTTGTAACTACTCAAGAGTCATGCTTTCCCTGTTCACAGTTTAGGGCATTTTTTTTTTGCCTTCTTGTTGTTCACATTTAGTTAGTATCAAATGGCCTGTTGCTACCTCTCTTGGCAATGCCCCTGTGGCTTGGCAAGGCCCACTCCTGGCCCTGTGGGCAGTAGGAAATAAGCAAACCAGATCCCAGTAGGCGAGGCACGGGCTAGACTCCAACTTGGCATCTTTCCTGCGCTGTCTTCATAAGCACTCCCTGGAAACACCATCTCCCACTTTACTCTGTGGAAAAACATGTCTGTGGGTAAAACCAAAGGGCCTCACAGCCGTCTTTCAAAGGGAGAATAGCTCTTAAGAAATCTTTTGTGATGGACCGGGCTTTCTGTGGTCAACCAGGGAGCCCAGATAAATGTGTCATCTCAGTGGCAAACATGGAGTCAGCAAAGTGGCTGGCATTCTAGCTATTTTGACGACTACAGGATTGAATTTCATTTTTGGAATGGTGTGTGTGTGGGGGGGGGGGTGGACGAGCTGTATGGTTTCAGCAGTTCAGCGTCATCTGCATTTCAGTGGCTCACCATATTATGCTTTATCCTTTGAAGGACTGCTTGCCACTTCAGCAGTCTAACTGATCAGGTCCCCCCAATTACAGACTTTTTGCAGCAACCTAGTCTCTAAGACAGTGACAGCAAAAACCAAAGTGCAATCTCTGACACTGACTTGATTCCAGTTCACAGTGACATTGTGGGACAGTATAGAAGGCCACCGTAGGTCTCTGAAGTCGCAAATCTTTATGGGAGCGGATCCTCATCTTTTTCCTGAAGACCAGATGAAGGATTTGAAGTGTTCACCTTGAAGTTAGCAACCAGAAATACCCAAATAGCCTGCAATGGCACTAAGGTTTCTCCTTAAGTCTTCCTTCAAAAACAAACAAACCCTAGCAACTTTTGACACATAAGCCATGGTGGATTATGCATTGGGCTATCAGCCTCCAGGTTAGCAGTTCAAAGCCACCAGCTGCTCCAAGAGAGAAAGTCTTGGAAATCTACAAGGCAGCTCTACCCTGTCCTGTAGGCTCACTCTGAATCAAAAGTCTTCCTTAGGACTAGATGGGAGTTTACATATTTAATTGTGTTCTTCACTTACAAGTAATATTTGTAAAGGTAAAAGCCCACCAGAGACTCTGGGAGGCCCGTGCGCCCCAAATACGATGCGGATAGATACATAATGTCAGAAGCAAATGTGTGGCTGGCCTCTGCTTATTACGAACCACAGTATCGAATGAAGGGTTGGTTGCTGACAGATCACGTCAGTAGTGAGTGTGCCATTATCTGTGCCTGAAAGAAGGTAGGTTTGGGCCATCACCTCACTAATGCCAACACCCAACTCAGCAATCAATCGATTTTAGTCCCTTCTCTGCTGTGTCTAGCACAGGAGCGGCAAACTTGTGAGATGGAAGTGTCATTCTGTCTCTCATAAAAATTTAAACATTATTCAAGATCCATATGTATATTTTTACAAATGAAATCACCATTATCTTAGTAATATCCTTAAAATTTTTTTTCAGGTTTACTTCAGAGTCACATGTAGGTAGTGAAAGAGTTGCATATGGCTTAGGATCTGCAGCTTGCTGACCTCGCGTCTGGGGCATGTTTTTGATTCATCCCTTGAGTATGAATATCTAAATTTGGGGCTACTAAAGGTATGAGAATAATACTTCTTAGAAGCGAGGAAAAGGCTTCATCTCTTGTCCTTTGAATGAGTCACTAGAGAAGAATATTATGCTTGGGAAAGTAGAGGGTGAGTTTAAAAGAAGAATACCTTCAATGCAATGGATTGACTCAGTGGCCACAATAACATAGCAATGATTGCGAGGATGGTGCAGAAGTAGGTGGCATTTCTTTCTATTATATGTCAGGTTTTTATGAGTCAGAACTGACTTGATGGCTGTAGTAACAGGAGCAACTTCCGCTCAGCAGCACTGGTGGTTCAGTGGTAGAATTACCACTTCCATGGGGAAGATCCAGGTTTGGTTCCCAGCCAAAGTACCTTATGGGCAGCCAACACTAGTCTATCCATGAAGGCTTATATGCCGTTATGATCTTGAGCAGATTTTAGCAGATTAAGATTGGCTAGGAAGAAAAGTCTGGTGATGTTCTGATAACCAGTCAACAATAAGCCTACTGATCACGATGGTTTGATTGCAGCCAATCATGGGCATGTCACAGGACTGGTGGCACTCCTCCTTATTGTGCATGAGATGAATGTGAGTCAACTAACAACAACATTTCTACTTGGGGCTTGGTCTTTTCTCCCAGAGAGACATGAAAGTTGCCTCTCATTTGGTTTCACATACTTGAAGGAGTACTTATAGTAGTACATAAGCAACAAGCAAAAGACTCACAACAGTTTCCAGTCGATTCCAGTTGATGGCAGCCTCAGGTGTGCTGGAGTAGATGTGTGTTCCCTGTGTGAGGCTTTCAAGAGTTGTTTGTTCAAGCATCAGTCACAAGGCTTTGCTCGCCAGATATCTCTGAATAGGTTTGAATTCCTGACCTTTCATTGAAAAGAAAATTATCTTTTAAAGAAAATTCTCTCCCTATGGGTAGAACTGTAATTATTTCTTTCTACACATAAATGTCTGTTTATAGAACATATTCTGTTTCTTTTCCTTCAAGAAACTTGTACTTCTCAAATGAAGTAGAAACAAATAATAATGGTACCATGAAAGACTGTACTCCCACAAGCTTGACAATCTAGAAGTAGGTGACAAATACCTAGAACACCATCTAGCCAAATTAATGCAGATGGATGAAGAAAACTTGAACAGACTCATAACTAAAGAAGCTTGCCTTTCTTTTGCTAATTACCATAAACTTCAGAACAGTGAACTTATTTCTTTTTTTTATCATGTCACAAAGAGCTGGAGAGATCAAGGAAGCACCCCCTCCAAAAAAAATGAAAAATTTTGGTTATGATCATTTCTTTCATGAAATAAGCTATTGTAAATCAAGTTTTAAAATAATTACATAGTATTTTATTCTAGGCATGCACTATACTTAACCCATTTTCCAATTGTTGAGAAGAGAGTGATCTCATTTTGATCTTTCAAATATCCTAGAAAATATATGTGTATATACATTATGCATATACATTCTATTATTATGTGCGTAGGATGGAACGGACGTTCTGGGCAAAAGTTATGATTGTTTGAAGGCTTGTAATACCCCTTGCCTGTTGGAATCTTCATCGTGTTGAGATTGCATCACTCACTGTCCGCCAGGCGATTCTGACTCAGAGCCACACTACAGAACTAGAGTAGCACTGTCGTGAGTTTCCAAGACTGCAACCCTTTTTGATAGCTAAATAAGTCTTTGTCAACTTGAAGATGTACGAAAGTGTAGCCGTGCTATCCAAACTACCAATCAGGTCACAGGCTGATGCTGTCTCCATGGGGGTGTGGCATTCTACACGAAGAACCTTGGAAACCTCCTCCCCTCTCCCTGACTTTACCTTCCCACATGCTGGGACCCTGGGTAGTGATCCCGCGAACTTCCAGAGACCTCTGTGTTTCCAGCGGCCTTCAAGTGACTGTTTACTTACCGACCTGTGGTCTTGTTACATTCTGCATCATGGCATGTGGCTGTGTGTGTTTGTGGAGGGATTTATGATCAGGCTGATGGACTTGAATGGGACTGGGATGCTTTCTTGGTCTGTACTTCTTTCTATATAACTCTTTCTTATATGTTTATAATTATCACTGGATTGTTTTCCCCTCTAGTCAAGCCAGGCTAACACACACTTCATGGGAGTAGAAAGGCTCATCTTTCTCCCAAGGAGCAACTGTTGGCTTCAAACCGCTGACTTTGCAGTTAGTGACTCAATGTGTAGTCCACTGTGCCACCAGGGCCCCTTATGCTATTGCATCGGTAAGCAGAAGGGCCAGTACAGAGAACTGTTCACTAGCAGTCAAGGTTGTAACTGTCTTATAATCTGTGTCAAGTTTCTGTGAAATAAAATTCATAAATCTGGCTCTCAAAAAAAGGCAGAAGAAGTAGATATAAGGCAAGCTATTAGGGCCAGGATCCAGGATATAAATCCTAGATATTTTAAGAGAGGACAAGTGTATGACTTTCTGGCCTACTTTGGGTGCATTTGTTTACTGCAAGCATTTGTTTACTGCAAAAGATAATTCTGAAGATGGGGTGGGGGTAGGTCTCTTATGCTATGAGTCCCTTTCATCCTTAAGGTGATGAACTGAGTCATTATAACACAGATAAATCACTTGAAGGAGTCACAAGCTTGTATAAAATTATCCACTGTCATTTTATATAGTTGAAAGAACTTACTTCCAGTCTTTGGGGCAAGAAGCTGCCACAGTAGTATGTATGTGTACATATATATATATATATATATATATAAGGAATATATACACATATAAATATACATATATAAACTAAATGAGTAATATATGTCTTTTGAGAGATATTATGCATATACATTCTATTATTACATGTGCAGAATGGAATAGACTTTCTGGGCAAAAGTCATGATTATGTTAAGGCTTGTAATACCCCTTACAGTTGGAATCTTCATTGTAATGAGATTACATCACTCACTGTCCGCCAGGTGACTCTGACAGAGCCACCCTATAGGACCAGGGTAACAGGGAGGAATGTCAAGCTTATTGGAGTGCAAGCATAAAGGAAGACAAGTCTTAAGAGCCTAAAAATAACATTGGATTAAAGTGCTTTGGGAGGTGTCTACATAACTTTTACTCAATATATTTGTTTCTTTCTCCTATGATTAAAAAAAAGCAGAAGGTAGGTGGGACAAGTGACTTTAAGTTCTATTGTTTGTTCCTCCTTATATTTCTAGGTCTTTATGCGTTTTTGCCCTAGCAGAGATGCAAACAAGCATAAAATCCCACATGCAACCTTTGACAACTCTCTACAGGGCTGAAATAAATGCAAATGGTTTTGAGAATGATGCCATGGCTCAAGTAACCTCACATGATCACATACTTCAAAGCTAATGTAGCCTAAGCTATTTAGCTCAGAGTTGATGATTGTGACCACACTTCCTCATATAGTTTTATGTAGCCCTGATGACACCGTGGTTATAGTTGAACTGTAATCTCAAGGTCAGCAGCTCAAAACCACCATGTACTCCTTGGGAGAAAAATGAGGCTTTCTACTTGATGTGGGTTAAGAGTGAGTTGATGATGATGTTTAGAGGTCTCTGATTTCATATTCAGAAGGTTGCTAATCAAATATTGGAGTGCACCCAGAGGCAACTGACAGGAAAGGTGCTTCCCCATTGCCATGACTCTGTCTGCCAATCCATGCTTTTCTTTTCTTTACACTGAGTTGGAATTCATACTGGAAGCTCAACTCTTAGATCTAAGTCAACAAGTGTTTCAAGTTCACTTCACTTTCCACAAGTGAGGTTGTGCAGCTTGTTAATGAGTCTTCCTTCCATCTTGATGTGCTGAGTTCTTCATTCCTGTAACCCAATTTCTCGGATTCTTTGCTCAGCATACAAATTGAGTAAGTCTGAGGGAAGGATGCAACCCTGACTCATCCCTTTCTCACTCTTAAAGCACACCATGTCCTCTCAAATGACTGCCACCTGGTATATGTACACGAGCACAATGAAGTGTTCTGCAATCCTAGTCTCTGCAGTGCTACCCTTACTTCTCCATAGTTGTTATGATTTACATGACATATGTCTGCATGGTCAGTAAAGCACAGGCATACATCTTTCTGGTATTCTCCACTTTCAGCCAAGATTGACCTGATATTAGGGATGTCTCTTCCCTGCCATGTCTTCTTCTGATTCCAGCTTGAATTTCTGGCAGTTCCCTGTTGAGGTACTGCTGCAGCCATTTTGTAATTATCTTTCAACCTGGCTATCTATTTTTTAAAAATCAGATTTTGGAAAACCATGGTGCTTCAGTTCCACTCTGACACTATTGGAATGGAGTCAGCAGCAATTGGTTTTGACATCAAATTAAATTTAAAATGCGTGCCAGCATGTTTTAAGGTGGATTCGAGTGAAATTTAACACGTGTCAACAGCACAGGGTATGCTTTCCCTCCAGGCAGGAATCCCCTGTGTGGTTTCGGCATGGCACTTTGGATGGGACCATTAGACTTCTCTCTGGAGCAATGAGAAGGAGACTTGATCAAGTCAAACTCTACCAATTTTTCTGTAGGTTTGATTTGCCCCTGTTATTTGTATTTGTGCCATATTTCAACACATCTTTTGTTGATTACTTGTTGACTGCTCACGGTATGGCTGTTCTTGTGCCAATGTTGCAGTGGGCTGCCAGCTTTTCCTCGGGACTCAGGTGATGTGCTCAGCTATCATGCCGAATATTGCCCTCTTTTCCCTGACTGTAATACTTTGGTGAACATATATGCATAGGTTGGTTCGCAGTATTGAGAAGAATATTGTGTAGATAACAGTTGCTGATGCACAGTGTACATCTGCAATATGGCAGGAGTTGCTTGGAGTATATTTCATGCATTAATTCGTTCCATTCTCTCAGCAACCCTGTGAAGTCAACTAGTCATGAGGGATGGGTCAGAGTCATAGAGTCCTGTGGCTGCGACACCAAAGTGGGTGGTCCTCAGGATGCCTAGGAGCCTCTGGTGATGTCAAACTCCCCTCTGTCCTGTTGCCCGTGTGGAGACCTGCCTTTAGCTGATGTCTGGCCTAGTCCCAAATAGCCTGTGAATGCTTCTCTCTGGCACAGTCCAGTTGAAAGTGGTACAGAGTGTGGCATAGGGGAGAATTTTGAAGGACAGACACAGTATTACATGTCAATATGCAATATTCAGAACATACAGGTATGGTTATGATTTCCATTTCACAGAAATGAGGGATCAAAGTGATGTGTAACTCATCCAAGGGTGTACACCCGGTTAAGTGATTGATTTCCAATTGATACCCAAGTCAGCAGCTTCATCATCATGCTTCTAGCCACTTTGTCATATGGTGTTTCTGGGAGGTGCCCCTTTTGCCAGGCACTGTAGTAAGTGCTTGAGCTCATGCATGTCATTTAACTCTCAAAGCAATGCACAAGGGAAAAAATGATGAATACTATTGCTGCTCCCATCATTGCAGTTGTCAGTGGCCATTGAGTGAGTTCTGACTCGTGGTGTCCTCACATAGAACAGAATAGAGTGTTTCCCTTTCTTGTGCTATTATAGTCATGATCTTTGTTATGCTGTTATGCTTGAGCCCATTATTGAAATGATTGTGCCAATCCATCTGATCAAGGGACTTCTCATGGTGTGGTAGTTAGATAATCTTGTGTCAACTTTAGGGTATTAAAAATGCAGGGGTAAAGTGGAGCCTGTCAATCAGGTTGCAGTCTGATGATGTCTCCTGTGGGCATGGCCTTCTCTTGAGGATTCTGTGAACTTCCTCTCTCTTTCTGCTTTAGTATTCCTGTTGACAAGGCACAAGGAGACTTACTGAGATCTGTGACAGCCTCTCTCTGCTTCACCTTCCAGTTGAAGAGCCACAGTCATAGAGCAGGAGGAGCCACGTGGAGGCCCACACCAGTGCTGAGTTGCTCACACCACCACTGGATCCACAAGACTTTCACCCACTGGCCCATGATCTTCCTGCAGCAGACCTCCCTGCAAGTGCTGCCTGAATCTGAAGAGCAATTTATGGGCTAATATCAGACTTATAGGCTTGATCTGGACTGGACTGGAATGTTTTCTCAATATGCCCTTACCCCTTGATGTAAAGCTCTCTCTCACATACATGTGAGTGTCTTCAGACTTGTTTCTATCATCAGCCCAAACTAACACAATGCATTGGTTATGCATTGGTCTTCTAACCATGAAAAGTGAGTTTTTCTGTTCCTATGAAGACATCTGATTCAGTGCCAATGAGTCTGTTCTCACCATCATGACCCGATAGGACAGAATATACCTTTTGGTGGCTTTCTGAGATTGTACATCTTTACAGGAGTATAAAGTCTCAGTTTTCTCCTGAAGAGTGGCTGGTGGTTTTAAACTGCTGCCCTTGTGGTGAATAGCTATGGCATCACCTTTGCCAGAGATCCTCTGTAAAGCCATGCAGTCTTAGAAACCCATAGAGTGAGTATGTTCTTTGAGCCATTATGAGTCAGAATTTACTTGATAGCAATAAGTGTGGTATTTTTCTGTACTTAATATGAATTTTTTAACTATGGATTTTTCCTGATGACATATATAAAATAAATTAGCCACAGTTTCCCTGTCCTCATTTCTAAGGACTCTTCTGGTTGTTCTAAACTCAATTTATCCAATCTTACATTCCAGGATATATTATATCATGCTATAAATATATTGTATGGTATTTAAGTATATTACATGATAATTATAAATGTACTGTATGATATATTTAATATGGCTTACCCCATACTGCTTGTTCAATCTTCCCCAATATTGTTTACATTGATTCTTTGCCTTCCTTTCTTCATTGTCTAGTTTTACATGCACATGCATGGTTAGTAAACCATATGACATCTTCAGTTTTCAAAACGTGGAAGATCACCTTTGGAGCAGATTTTCTTAGTGCAATGTACCATTTGCTTTCTCAGCAGCTGCTTCCATGGATGTTGCTTATGGATTGATGTGCAATGAAATTGTTGACAACTTCTTGACAGTTGACATGTGTTGACAGTTTCTTCTTCATTTCTCACAATATATGGTTCAATTCCCAGGTGAAGACATATGACCAGAGGCACAGCCCTCACCAAGGCCTTCCTTGACAACAGAAGAAGGAGCTAACCACATGGTCTGGACTGACTGACCAGATGGTGCACAAAGCAGGTGCTCAAGGTGGAATCATGTCCCCTAGAAAAGCTATCAAAGTCTCAACCTCGGCAATTATTAATGGAGTCATGGAAGCAAAGAGGGTCTTTGAAGATGCTGTCTGCTAAATTAATGTCCTATAGGGTAGGCTCAAGTCTTATGTGACTGGTGTCCATGTAAAAGAGGACCAGACAGAGGGAGTGAGGGATAGAAGGAGATAGAGGGGAAAAGAGAACTCTGTGAAGATGAAGCAATTCAAAGCATTCTAGAAGCCAGTAGCAAGTAGGCACTAGGAAAAGGGCAAGGGACAGTTCCTCTCTCAGAACCCTAAGAAGAAATCAATAAGGTCAATACCCTGATTAAAACTTCTGGCCTCCTGAACTGAAAGGCAGTAAATTTCTGTGTCCTGAAGCCACCCAGTTTGTGAAAATGTGTTACAGCAGCAAGGAAACTAAGATAGCAGAGATGCAGTGGAAGGGATGCCACTACAGAGAGCTTCCTAAAGTAAAGCATGCTTGGGAGTCAGTGTTGACCGAATCAGAGCATGTAGCCATTGTGGAGATCTCTTGGAGAGTGAGGGTGGAGAACGGTTGATGGCTGGCTTTGAAAAATCTATCAGAGTGCCCACCTGAAGAGCTGGCACTTGGGCATGTGTCTTGATCAAGGACCACAGGGAAAACCAGCAGAGTCAGAGATAGACTTGAGTCCACAGCGAGTTTTCATGCTCCTTCCCTGATTCCGAGAGGTCACAGAAGGATCAAGGAAGGGAAGAAGGATCTGGTACCATCCTTCTTGCAGAGTTTCAAGCCTAAGCCTAACCTGAACTGTGAAAAAATACTAAAATTTGGTAATTTATTATTCTATTGGACATTTTAATGTCTAAAAGTGAGGCATTCTATAAAATAACGCTATCATCCTTCTGAAAACATTTTCTTTCTACTTAAACCCTTGGTATTATTTCCTCCTTTTTTGCTTCCTCCCTCCCCCCTCCCAAATGTACAAATGTGCTTTGCATAAAATGAAAGTATGTACAAATTTTCGTGTGAGTTGTATGACCCCCAATAAAATTATTTTTAAAAAATAATGCATGACAATAGTACTTTGCTAGCACCTGAAACAGACTGAAAACACTATATCAGCTTTCCTTAGACATCAACTAGACTGGAAGATAGTGGGGTCTTCTGAGTCATTTCTCAATTACCCTCTCTCTGTGTCAGCCTGTTTCTTAACCTGGTTTATCAGATATCATCCCTCCTCATTCTTCTCACCAGACCCTGAGACGAAGTAATTACCTCCATTGTATAGATGAGGAAACTGAAGCCTGGAGAGTTAACTGCGCTACCAAAGATCACTCAGCTCACATAAAAACCAAAACAGAGTAGCCACTCAGAGTGTCTCATTGGATTAATGCATTTCACTTGGATGCAGCCTGCTTGAAAATGTATGCGCTTTTTGATTTCACCTTAGAGGTTCCTGTCTAGACTTTAGACACTTGGCTAAATTCTTATGAAAGGGATTATGTCGGTGCTTAAAGATAAACTGGTGTGTAGGTAATGATCATTAATATTCCAGTGAAATAGCTGCTAATTGTGATATTTGGTTGAATCCAAGTTTAAGGCACTCTTAATCCTGAACTCTGATTTATTTGAAGGGCATTAAAGGGAGTGTGGCAGTAATGTACCCCTGTGACAATTTAATGACTGGGATACAGGGGTGGAATCTAGCCTGTCAATCTGGAGATAGTCAATGAGATCTCTTTGTCTTTCTCCTGAGAATTCTGGGAAATTTCGTGGAATTTTCCACTTGGAGATGAGAGACTCATGACAGTCTCTTGGAGACAGGCTACTGACAAGACACAAGTTGGCCTCCCTGTGAGTCATCCAATAGAAGAAGCCACATGGGTTTATCCTGATGGAACCTGACCTCTGAAGCCAAAAAAGCCACATGAAGACTCCTACAAATGCTGAGATGCTTGAGAAGCCCCAGCAGGCCCCTGTCAGTGATGAGATGCTTTTGCCATGATGGATACACAGGACTCTGCACCCACTGTCCAGTGATTGTCCTGGTGTCAATGCATGTGCCTCATGACTCTGAAGACTTCATAGACTGGTACCACACATATGGGCTAGTATCAGACTTGTGGGCTTGGACTGGACTGGGTTGGGATGCTTTCTCAATGTTCCATTCCTCTTGTATATAAACTTCTCTTCCTTATATGCATGTTTATGAATTTGTTTCTCTAGTCTACCTGGAGTAACACAGAGGGTATTTTATTACTTGACATAAGAAAAAAACAGGCTGTAGTGACAACTGAGACATCAATAATCTCTTTGAGACCATTGATCTGCTGGGTCCTGATTGGGGAAAAGGAGAAATTCTGAAAGTTGTAGTAGGAGAAGGGTAACTATTCCAGACTAAGTTCCACCCAGGATGATGGAACCAGGCAGCATCCACAGGTTGCTGACAGTCTAATACCTGGACAATAGCATTCTTCTAATTGAAGAAAAGCAACTGTGACAACTGAAATTCATGCAGTTACTTAGAGCCAAGCTTTTCTTTAGCTTTTTAACACCTTGAGGTAGTCAGTGTCAGTGCCCTTTTGGATCTAGTAGAGACATCCCCTCATCCAGCGTAATTTGGTTCTGGTAATAACCATGGTGTTTGTCTCTAGCTCAGAAGTATTTGTCTGCAGTGACCTTCCTTTGCTTCCAAGTCTTCATGGAATTGTGTCTATTTTAATATCAAATTATTCTTAACATCTTCTCCACATATCCTTTCCTATCATTCTCAGACTATCAATTCCTTCTCCTTCCAAGTTATTTTTACTTATTTTTGGAAACCAGACAAGTGTAACCTGCATCCAAGGGGGGGGAGGGTTGTCTACTGGCAAGGTTTTATTGGTCATGTCAACTGCATGACTTTGGACTTCTATACTGAGCTGTCTCTTCAAAGCACTCCATTTACTGACCACTTTCCTCCGGTCCCTCAATTGTAGATACAGGGAATTCTCTGGAGGCTCATTTCCTGTATAGTTTCACAAATGAATCTTGGGCTCTCACTGCTATCCATCGCCTTCTGCACACCCGATTCTCACAATTTAAGCTCTGATCCTGATCCCTCCTTTGACTTCAGAGTATACGGATTACAATCCTCTGGGGACTGCTGATGGTGTGCTTCTTCACCAGGACTTGGTAGACATTCTGCCTTTTCTGAACCAAAATTCTGGCAATTTCCTGTTAGTGTACTACTGCAAACAGTTTAAAATTGTATTCAGAAAAAAATACCTGCATATGATATTAATATTTTTTATTGTTTCAGCAGTCCATTGGATCACACGTCTTTGCAATGGGCACGAGTTTATCTCTTATAGTTAGTCTTATAGTTAGTCTATATTTATGTAGTTATTTTCCCAATTTCTTGGCAAAGATGAATGGATGGTTCTTGTGCTTTCCTCATTTGTTGGAGCATCTCAGTTAGTATTCTGTCAATCCTTGCAGTCTCGTCTTTCATATATCTGTATGGATGCTATTAAATGGTGTCAAATTCTAGATTGAATTTATATTATTAGAGAAAATAGATTCATTATTTTAACACCCAAACAAATTAGCTAACAGTTCTCATACTTGGACACGATGTTAAGTTATTTGAGTTAATATAATGTTAGGCTAAATAACATCTTCAAATTTCTGAATGATTTATTAATTAATACCAAAGATATTTGTGTTAAGTTGGGTTGACCAGAGAAACAAATCCAGTGACAAACATATATGTGTAAGAAAGAGCTTTATATTGAGAAGTAATGGTGTAGCAGGAAAACATCCCGGCCCAGTCCAACTCAAGTCCATACGTCCGATACAAATTCCTATGACCTGCTTTATTGCCAGATGCAATGATGCAGAATGCAGGGCTAGCTCAGACATGGGTGAAAAGCCATGCGGATCCTATAGCAGGGGACACATCGCTGGGACTTTGGCAGGTCTCAGAGTGCCCCACCAGCTGGAAGATGAAAACAGAGAAGGGGTGAGGTTCCCAGCACCCTCTTTATGAGAAGGCCAGCCCCACAAGAAGGCACCATCAAGTTGTGACCTGCTTGACAGATTGAATTCCACCCCTACATGTTTATATGTCTTCAAGTTGGTGTGAGACTATGTCACACAATGTTTATTCTGTACCTGTGTAAGCTGGCTGTGAAAGCCATTAATGGAAAAGCAACTAAAGTTTTACCATCTCTGCAATCAACTTTAAAGGCATCTTACATTTCTTCTCTTAAATAGCTCCTGCAGGAGGAGGTTTCTGTTGGCTGTCCCGGTTATTGCTGGGGAATCCTTCCTGTGCACCTTGCTGGCGATCTCACCCATTTAGGTCACCCCTGTACTCTAGCTGGCTCTGTGTAAAACTGGGAGGAAGGGGTTGTGCAAAGAATTGAAAGCAACTTCTTTTTCATCTGGGAGTGAAGTGTGCTAAAACCTGTCATGAAACAAACATCTATAGCAAAGAGCAAATGTTAAGTGTTGTTAGCGCTATTCTATTCCATTCTGCCTTTTGTATTTATTAAAGCAGTATCGTTATGCAGAAATACAGCACATGGGGTCCATGTATATCCCACCATATGCATGTGTGGAAGTGGAGAGAGATAGAGTCTCAGAGGTGCAGGGGCTACTGGTTGGTCTGTGATCTGCACGGTCCACAGTTGGAAAACAGGCAGCTCCATGGGAGAAAGACTGGACTTTCTGCTCCCCTAAACAGCTACATCTCGCAAACCCACCGGGGATGACTGTGACTCAGCACTGATTGGGTGGCTTTTTAAATACACACACACATACACACACACATGTCCTAACAATCCTCATGCCTCATGTCTGAAAATGACTTCTAAGTAGCCACTTCTACTTGGCACTTTATGTCAAAGGTTGAATGAAAGTGCATCAGGCTGTCATCCTCCACCCTCATGAACCCCCCCCCACCCTCCCACCCTCCCCACACAGAGCTCTACAGCTGGCTCTGCCTTGGCTCAGGTGAGGATGGAGATTTGGGATCATGGCTGGGCTGAGGATCAGAGTTCCACTTGACTCTTTTCTAGCATTGTCTTACAAAACAAGCCAGGCCAAAAATACAGAATTTATTTGTTAAGAAGGTGATGAATGATGATGTGATCCCCCGATACTTATGTAGAGCGACATAGGAAATAAGCTTCCAGAGAACCCCCCTTTCAAAAATTGAGAGGTGGGAGGAAAGTGGTCATTAAACAGAGTCCTTGGGAGAGAGAAGTACAGAAGAGCAAAGGCATATATCTGACGTGAACAGTTAAAACCTTATCAGTAGATCCTCCTTTGATGCAAGCTGGACCTAATCTGGTTTCCAGATTTATCTTTATTTTTAACTTGGATGACTTGTTTTTCTTTCTGTCTGCTCATATTAGGGTGAATCCCAGAGGTGCTGTGTCATTGGAAGTCGCCCTCTGAAGTTGAGTTATATGGTCTTTTTTTTTTTTCCATTTTTCAATATATGAAACCAAGGAACCAGGAACCCATATGGACAGCAAGTAGACTAAGAGTTTTAGTGGGGGCACATCATGGCGTCAATGTAGAAAAGAATGTCTGGAAACTGATCGCTATGGTGATTGTGCGATTCTGTTTTATATGATTGAACTATGGAATTGTATGTTATATGTATTAAATCCCAGTAAATTTTTTTAAAGAAAGGAAGAAAGGTTATTTGGAATAAAGGGTGACATGATATGAGATGGGTCTTGCCTGAAAACAGGGAAGACCAAAATGATGTTGGTGTGTGTTTTAATGAGTATGCAAAGCCATTCAACTAGATGGATCAAAACAAATGATAGATAACACTACAAAGGTTGGGAATTCCAGAATACTGAATTGTACTCATATGGAATTCAAACATAGACCAAGAGGCAATCATTTACACAAAACAAAGGGATGCTGAATGGTTGAAAAATCAGCAAACATGTGTCAAGGTTGTTTCCTTTCACCATACTTATTTGGTGTGTATGCTGAAAAATAATCTGAGGAGCTGGACTATATGCAGAACAAGAAGGCATCAGAATTGAAGGAAAACAAACAACCTGTGATATGCAAATAATGCACACTCTCTCAAACTGAAAAGAACTTGCAACGAAAATGTCACTTTGAGGACTAAGGTGCATCTGCACCAAACCATAGCATTTTCCAATCTCCTCATATACATGTGCAAGCTGAATAAGGCGGCCAGAGGAAAGATGAATGTGTTTGAAATATGGCATTGATGAAGAACATTAAAGTCATCCTGCAATCCCAGAACATCACACAAATCTATCTGGGAGAAAAAATATCCAGAATACTTCTTCACTATGCGGGTGGTAAGCCATGGTCTTAAATGCGTCTTATATAAGTCTTTCAGACTTATGCTTGGTCAAACAGAGTCCATGGAGAAGAGGAAGACCCTCACTGACATGGTGGCTACAACAATAGGCTCACATCCAGCAATGGTGGTGAGCATGGCCAAGGCGAGCTGGTGTCTTATTCGTTTCTGCCTAACGTGGTGAGGAGTCAGAACTGACATGGCAGTGCCTAACGGCGGCATGCCTACATATATATATTTATTGATTGGGTCTGTTTTCTGTTTGGCTTTGGGCTTCCCCCAGTTCCCAGAATAAGGCATACATTCAAGTGAGACAGGAAGGGTTCATGTCATGGGACCATCATCTAAACTTCACAGGCCCAGGCTCCCACTGGAGAATCTCAGCAATGTGAGGCCCGTGCCATCTTTGTCAACAGTGATTCAACCTTCTCAAGCCACGCTGAGATCCGGGGACAAGGAAAGGCTTGGATTTTGCCCCTAGAGACTATCACAGTGTCTGAAGCAAGATGCTTCAAAAGCACAGGTCACTTAAGCCACTCCAGAAGTCAAGACCTCGTTTGAAAACTGTCCTCCAGCCACCAAGAGCATTTTATTGTGAAGAATGCCTTTTTTCCAGAATTGTGCTGAATAAGTAAATTCAAACTGTGATAAGCATCCACTATGTTGGCCACAACTCTGCCCCCTGCCCCTCCAAAAAAGGAAATGCTTTTTGGGGACTGAAAGCTTTCTTTTAAAAATGCCATGCCATGTTCTTTGCCTTGGAGCTCCTGAAGGAAGGCACCATCGACTTTTCCTCTCCTCAGAATATTTGGTTAAAATCTACCCGAAAGGAGTAAAGAGAGCTAGCTGCCTGGCTTATGACAACCTTGTCCCTGAAAGGGTTCATTTCATTTTATACTTTTACTTTAAATAATCCATGAGTTGTGAGTACTCTAAACGTAAAGGGGGAAAATCCCCAGCAACCCTTCTGCTCTGTGTTAGAAATAAGGAATGATTTAAGAGACCCAGGTATAATATAATTGGCAATGGGCTCTGATTTTCTGCACAGAGGACAGAGAAGATAGGAGGGGGTCGTGAGAACACCCTGTTTCTAGAAGTAAGGAGATGAGGCATGAGTGTCCTTGTTCTTCATACTATCCCGACTCACTTTCCCGGATGGAACCTCACCCATCAGGCACCAATGAGTCACCTCAGGCTCCTGGTGATTCCGTGTATCAGAGTAGAACTGTGCTCCGCATCTCTCAGAAGTAGATTCACTAGGTTTCTCAAAACGTTGGCCCTCCACCCTCTCAGTTAGCAGCAGGGTGCATGAACCATTTGCACCACCCAGAGAGAATCCCTATCAGTGCCACGCTCCTGAGGCTCTCCTGCAATTACACACAGCTGCTCTATGCAGACTGAAGTCGGTTTACACATCTGCCACCAGGTGGCGCGCACCCTTGCACTGGGCCAACCTGGGCTTGGCCAGTGACCCCTGCATCAGCTGCACAAGGAAAGGCGCCCTGGTCATTGACGAGCTCCACAAGAAAGTTACTCTGTCTTTATGCTGATGATTTATTTTTTCATCATTTCTTTGTCCTTTTTAAATAGCGTTTCACCCTAGCAGTCCTTCCTCCACTTAAAAAATAAACAACATCCCCACCCCAACACACTGCCATCTAATTTATTGTAACTCATAATGACCCTATATAAGATTCCAAAGACTGTATAATCTTTTAGGGAAGCCCACAGACACCTAATTCTCAGTAAGAATGAGTCTGAATTGGGTAAGCATCCTAATGCCTCACCCACATCACCATTCACTCAAAGGTACTAGAAGGATGTGTTAGTCCGGGTGGACTAGAGAAACAAATTCATAGACATGCATATGTATATAAAGGAAAAGTTTATATACAAGAGGAATGGAACCTTAAGAAAGCATCCCAACCCAGTCCAGTCCAGGGTCATAAATCCAACATTAACCTATAGGTCCAATACCAGTCTATAAAGTCTCCTTCCGACTCACGAAGTCACAGGTCAGTGGGTACAGATTCCCGGTGCTTGGAGGGGTCTCCCCATGGCTCCTTGCTTCCAAGCCTCAAGGTCCATCAACAGTATCCAGTGGTGGTAGAAGCAACTCAGTGCTGGCAGAGGTCTCCATGTGGCTTCTCCAGCTTCAGAGGTCTGGTTCCATCAGGGTAAGGCCGTGTGGCTTCTCCTCCGGCTCCTCCAGTTCCTCAGACACTGTCATCTTGCTTTGTTAGTAGTTCCTTGTCTTGGAGACTGACTCCCAGAGACTGAGAGAGAGGTCTCTCTTCTCCAATTGGAAAATACTGCGAGATTTCCCAGAATTCTCAGGAGAAAGCCATGCTCACACAGAGGCCTCATTGGCTACTCATTGACTATCTCCAGATTAACTGGCTAGACTCCACCCCTACATCTCAATCATGAAATTGACATCACGAATACGTGACCGGCACAAAGAATAATGCCATTAACTATAGCAGAAAGCAAATAAACAAAAATCACCATCCCACAGTCAATGAGGCCTCAGAGGAACCTCATTGTACAAGGTGGAACCTTGTACAGAAACCCAACCCTTGGGTTTCTGAGACTAACTCTTTGTGGGAGTAGAAAGACCAGTCTTTCTCCCTCACTGAGGTGTCATGAAAAAAAAAAGGTTAACTTATCCAGCTATTCTGAGTTCTAAATTATATTTCCTGGAAAGAGTTGTATAGTTTAAATTCTTTATCTTAATGGGGCTTTTCCCCTGTGATTTACCTCATAGTTTTTCAATATCCTGTTTCTATCATGGCTACTTCATTCTATTCAGTTGGAGAAATTCTCCACTGGCTTGCAAGTATGGAGGTGCCCCCGTGGCATAGTGGTTCCACATAGGACTGCTAACAGCCAGACCACCAGTTCAAAACCACTATCCTTTCCGTGGGAGATGGGCTAATAAATTATATAATCTTTTTTTTTTTTTTAGTTTTTTTAAGAAGGAAAATGGTAATTTTATTCATGGTACTTTAAAATTCCATACAAAATGTTAATACACCTCACTTTTATCCAATAATTAAAGAATGCTTAATTACTAGATATTTCACCAATGTCACCCATCATGAGAACAATCGAGGGGAAGGAAACCATTGGATTCACTCTTTTTTTAAAATTAAAAATCATTTTATCAGGGGCTCATACATCGTTTTTCATAATATATAAATAAACATACTGTGCCAAGCACCTTCACACGTCCGCTGCTGTCATCATTCTCCAAACATCTGCCTTTTCCCTTGAGCCCTTGGTATCGGCTTTTCCATCCCTTCCCCTGTTCCCCTGCTCTCCCTTCCCCATCAACCCTCAATACTTTCCCTCAATACTTTATACATTATTATTGTTCTGTAATATCTTACACTGCCCGACCTCTCCCCCAACCCACTCCTTTGATGCCCATCCTCCAGACAGGAGGTTATGTGTAGATCCTTGCTGTTGGTTCTGTCTCTCTACCCCACCTTCTCTCCACCCATCCAGCATCTCCAATCTAACCACTGGCCCGAAGGGGCTCATCTACCTTGGTTTCCCCATATCTCCAGCTCCCCTCTATACTAGTGTACCTTCCCCAGTCCATCTGGATTTGTAAGGTAGAGTTGGGACCATAATGGCTGGGGGGGAAGAAGGCTTCAGGAACTAGAGGAAACTTGTATGCATCATCACTGCCCGGCTGCACCTTGACTGGTCTGTCTTCTCCCCTTGACTCCCCTGTAAAGGAGTGACCAGCTACCCACCAGTGGACCTTAAGTCCCCACCCTACTCTCCCCCTTATTCGTAACGATGTGGTTTTTGTTCTTTGATGCTCGATAGCTGCTCCCTTTGGCCCCTCTTGATCACACATGCTGGTGTGGTTCGTCCAAATCTTTTTTTTTTTTTTTAAGAAAAGCTAAATCAGATCTTCAAAAAGCTCTTTTCATAAACCTTTTGACAGGACGCTACTAGGGAATTAATATATTAAAGCCAGGGAACTCAGAAAGAGAAGACTTTTCCATGTCTGTTCCCAGAAAGAAGGAATGGCGACAGAAGACAGCAAAGGAGACGTCCGGAGTGACCGAGGTGGTAGTGCTGGTTCAAGAGTCAACCAACCCACACTGGTCAGAGGACAAAGGGCTTCAGGATTGAGATGATTCATTCTCTGGTGAGAAATCCACATAACCATTGCAGATCAAGCTCCTTTGGAATCTTGGTTCTTTGTTTTGCCAGCGCAGTCGCTGGTCTTTACAGCACCCCTGACTTTCTCCATTCTGGTCTTGTGATCCTTGTGCTGTTGTCTTAAGGTCTTTTCCTTCTCCTACAGGCCCTGGTGTGCAAGTCTGTGTTTGGGTTCAATTTCCTTTGCATCATCAAAGGAATCATAAATCCTGCTGAAGCCAGCAGTCTTGGGTTCTAGAACAAAATACAAAAATGACATCTGCTGTGCTCTTGTACATTTTGGCTGGTTTTTCATGAATTTCTGTCTTAGGTGCTGCCACTTTCCCAGGGTGAAGGACATCAACGACCATTTGTTTTTGCTAAAGTAGTAGGTTGGTCGTGAACTTCCTGATTTGGATAGTTATTGTTATTCATGATGGCCAAAGATGCAGGTCTTACTTATCTCTAGCCTCCCCTTTCCCAGTGAACTAAATGGGGCTAGATTAGTAGACATTTTCTTAGAAGAGTTATAGCCTTGCAAAGTTACAATGGCATTATTCCATTGCTTCTGTTTTCTAGAATTTGGGGGTTGCTGTAAGAAACAGGAGGATGGACATTGGAGGAATGGGCCAGAAGAGATGACTGGCAGTGTAAGCTATAACAAAATAATAATAATTTATAAAGTATTGAGGGTTGATGAGGCAGGGGGAGTGGGAATGGGGAAGGATGAAAAGCTGATATCCAGGGCTCAACTGGAAAAACAGATATTTGGAGAATAGAGGTGGCAGCAGGCAGGCGAAGATGCTTGGCAAAGTCTATGTATGCATGTATTGTGATAAGTGATGTATAAGCCTAATAAAATGATTAAAAATACAAATAGGATGTCCTTATGAAATGTGGTCCAATAATAAGGAAGGTTTCAGGGTGTTTTAGTATCTTCTTATAATTTCAATTGGTCTGAAATTTCATAATGAATTCCTTTAAAAGGGACATTTTATTCTCTCATTTACGTATGTTTTTGTTGTTCTGTGTATTCAGTGAATCTTTGCATTTGAACAGTTGATGTCCTTCAGTTCTGGGAAATTCTCTCTAAAAAAATTTTGGCTAATATTGTCTCTTCTGTATTTTTTATTCTTTTCTCTGGAACTCCAATAATTCTGGTGTTACATCTCCTTGAGTCATTCTTAATATCTTTTTCCCTTCACTTCTGTTTTTTATCTCTTTTCATTTTGTTCTCTTGGGAACTCCTCCTCACATCTTGCATTTCAGTTGTGCAATTTCATTGGCTATTATATTATCACTTTCAAATCACTCATTTTAGCCTCTCCATTTTTATTTCTGTGGCATAATATAGGGTGACTATGATTCAGAATCAACTCAGCAAGAGTGTTTGTTGTTGTTATTGTTAAGGCACCATATTCTTGCATTGTATTTGCAATACAAAAAATTTTATAAAGTTTCCCTCTGCTCTGCGTTTTGTGTTTCTTCCTACAATCACTTAGTATCCATGCTACCTTTTGTGAAATAGGACATTATGCATTCTGGATGTTTTTTAAATACCATATTACATACAGGTAGATCTCAGATTATGAAAGAGTTCCAGTCATGAATTTGTCTTTATGTCAGATTTGTACATAGTTAAGCAGCTAAGTACAGTTTATAGCTAATGTCAGTTAGTTAAATATTTCTCTTAGTATATAGTATGTAATGCACCCTTCTATGCATAAACATACTACAGAAATATTTCCAGGTAAACTGGAATATCTTAACAATATAGTGGTAATAATAATGTTTTGAACCACATCACAAAGGAGGAGTCATTTGCTATTACAAACAATTGTACCTTGAGTATTCGATATAATAAAGTTTACAAGGGCAGGAGCTATAGTTTCATATATACAGTTGGGAGAACAGATGTTATACAGAGCTTAACTACTCTTGTGTCTGTCTTTTATGTTGGAGACTTTCTAAAATACCTCATAGTCCCTGGATGCACATCTATATGAGAAGGTGCCCCAAAACACCACTGGACAGAGCTTCCCTATTGTGCATTTTTCATGCCTGGCGAGCATCAAGCAACCCTTGCTGCACTAATGCATCCAGTGGCATCTCCTAGTAAGGTCCTCTCTGACCACAGTGAATTTTTTCATGATAGCAGTTTTGCATGAAGCTGTTTTTTGAGTGCTATGGGAAACTGTACAAGTGTTTTTCTCATTTCAAAAAAAGGGAACTGTTGATTGGTGACAAACCTCATTCTCCATGTCTTTCCACTTCCTGAACAGAAGAAGATGTTGACGGAATTTGTGCATTTGTCCTCAAAGACCAACAACAGACCATTGAAGAGATAGGAAGTTATCTGGACTATCTCGAATCTCTGAGTCCATTGAATTTTAATGGAAGATTTAGGAAGAAGAAGAATTGTTGGGAAATTTGTTCTAACTGACCAGGAAAAAGAGTGTCAACTGGAAGCATGTCATGTTTTGAAAAAAGCTCTGAAGCAACCCACACTTTTGCTCCAAGGTAGAAAACTCCATCGTCACCCCAAAAAGCTCATCAAATGAAATCAAAGATCAAGACAAGGTTTATTTGTTTTTTTAACCAGGTCAGACTGTTAATCAAACTTTCTATTTAGAGGTTCTAAGAAGATTGCATAACAGAATGTGACAAAAAGGTCTGGGCTGTAACAGATGGGGGATGGGTTTTGCCTCCACTACAACGCACCTACTCACACAGCATCTCAGTGCTTCAGTTTGAGAGAGGATGGGGGGCATGCTTCTCTTGCCCCCCACACCTTACTCACCTGACCTTACCCATGGGCTTCTTTTTGTTTCCACGAACAAAGAGGGACATGAAAGGTCAGCGATTTGAGGGTGTGGAAGAGGTGAAAACAAAACAAAAACGAGGGAGGTTCGATCAACCATCCAGACAGATGATTTTGAAAACTGTTTGGAATCGCAGATTTGACAAATGTATTAAGTGTAGTGGAGCGTACTTAGAAGATGATAAGGTTGTTTGTAAAAAAAAAAAATAATAATAATATGTAGCTTTGAGAAAAACCCTTCTATTTGGGGGGGCACCCCATCATATTTCAAAGAGGAGATTAAAACATTATTAGGAACCAATAGTCTACATTTGACACGTGGGGCAGGGAAGACAAGCATGTTTGTGATGAAGGTTGTATCTAGGGCAGTTAGGTGAAGGCCTGCTTCTCCCCTCAGTATGCCCACAAAGAAAGCATCAGTAGGCCCTTTGTCTTGTGAAGATCAGAATCCCACAAAGCAGCTTCCAGTCCCATGGTGGGCAGAGGGGACAGAGTGTGATAAACTTGACTGCCTTCGCACTGGAGAGGGAGCTAAGAGGAAGGTAGTGCTTAGACTAGGGGCATGGATCTCCACCTAACTCCTTATGTAGAGTACAACTCAACTGGATCTTCATCTAAATCTCTTCTTAGGATCTAAGATGTGGTCCAATCAGACTGCCTGGGGAGGTAGGCTAACACCTGCTCCATTAAGATGTGCCCGGTGGCAGTCACCTAATCTGGTGTCAATTTGGGGACTAAAGGTGTAGGGGTGGAGTTTAGTCTGTCAATCTGTAACTAGCCAATGAAACCTCTGTGCGGGCATGGGCTTCTTCTCTGAGAATTCTGGGAAATGTGGTAATTCATTCTTCGAGCCAGAAGGCAATATCTCTCTTGGAGACACTCGACTGATAAGGTTAACTTCCTGGGAGACATACCTGAGGGAAGCCATATAGTTAGCCAAGTTCCCTGAGCCAGACAAGCCATGTGGATGCAACCAGGCCTCTGAAGCCAGAGGAGCCACTTGGAGACCCCCGCCAGCTCTGAGATGTTTACAACGCCAGAATACAATGCCAGATAGAATCCGAAAGCATTCTATCCATCTGGCTTGTGATCATTCTGCATTCGGCGTCATTGCATGTGTTTTGTGAATCTGAAGAAGACTTTATAGACTGATATCGGACATATGGGCCAGTATCAGACTTATGACCTTGATCTGGACTGGGTTGGGATGTTTCCTTAATGTACAGTTGCTCTTGCGTGTAAAACTGTTTCTGATATATATGAGTGTTTATGAACTTGTTTCTCTAGTCTACCCAGACTAATATCACCACTCTCACCCCCCTTCAGAGTATCTGGTGTGCCGACCCTGAGACGTCACCTTACCTCTTGGTGACTCTTCTTTCTCATAGGAAAACTTTAGCTTTCTTTCCTACCAAGTCATGTCCTGGGACTGCAGTAGCAATGTATTATCACACACTGAGTGGTTTAGACAATAGAAATGTATTCTCTCCCAATTCTGGATGGTAGAGTTCAAATTCAAGGTGTCTGTGGGGTCATGCTTTCTCTGAAGGATCCAGGGGAAGATCCTTCTTTGCCTCTTCTTAAATCTGGTAGCCTCAGGTGATACTGGCATGTGATAACTCCATCTCTGCCTCCATCTTCCTTCCCTTTCTGTCCACCCATACCCCATCTCTCTCTGGACACCACACAGATTGGATTAAGGCCTGCCCTCCTCCAGTATGACCTTTTATTAACCAGTAACACCTTCGAACATTTTACAAACAAGGCCACGTCCATAGATACTTACATTTTAGGAGCTAAGCAAATTTTTTAGAGGGTCACTATTTACACTACTTAAATTTGAGTGCAATTGTGATGGGGATCATTTATCTGTGGCCCCCTGTTTCACAATCTGAGTCTTTGTGGACTTAACTCTTAATTCTTTCTTTCTGAAAGAAACTGCTCTCCATGGTCCAGGAGAAGTTCAAAGCTTCTTCAGTATAGTTTCCATTCACAATGCTTTAGGAAATGATCGTGAGAGAATAGGACGAATGCTTTCCAAGCCAAAGACATTATTAGGGAACAAGTGAACAATGCGGGGGAAGCCCCAGTAAATAGCAACAGTGGAGGTACGCTTGTCCTAGAGGTCGCAGGACTGCATTGGGCAGGTCAATCACTTGCTTCTGGCTACACAGACCACATTAATCAAAATTGTCTTAGTCACCTGGAAGCAGAGACTTCTCTCTGAGGAGCTGCCTCCTGCGGGAATTGTGGAGAGGGCCTGGGGCAACATGCGTGTTCATATGCTCTGGAAAGTAAAACCCTGTGAAATTAAAGGTAGATTGTGTTGATTGCTGCTCATATGTTGGCGTACTTTAGATCTCGGGAAGATGTGTGTGTCAGATCACAGCGTTGGGCTAAGTTTCTGAGAAAAACCTAGCACAGAGACAGCAGCCGACCATCCCACTTCTCATTTTCTCCCTTCTGGAAAAGACACCCCCCTGCTCTCCTTCCTTCCTCCCTAGCGCTCGGGATTCTCACTGCTGCTGCAAGACTGCAGAGCGCCCCAGCGGCCAGAGGCAGGGGAGGGGTCCTCGCCCGCCCCAGCTCCGGCTCCGCGCGCAGCCAGCCAGCCAGGCAGCCCGGCGGCCCCGGCGGCGGCAGCGGGCTCCCCGCGACTCGGCCCGAGCGAGCGGAGGGAAGATGAGTTTGCCCGCCCGCCTGCTGCCCGGCTGCGGA